>VTPC01005565.1:70106-145778 GCA_011009095.1 Ignelater luminosus | reverse complement strand
CTTTTTTTAAACAAAAAGGTATCATGATACTAACACACATCTAGTATCTACAAAAAAATGCATTTAACGGTTATTATAAAACTGCATATTACATCCTACACAAAAGAGTTGCTGTACACGATCTAACCTAAATAAATATAAATTTCAATGATAACTCTTTTTGTTTGCCTAATAATAACTCCTTTAAAATAAGAAAGAAAAACGTGTTTGAACTCGTATCTCAGTTTATCCAAGGCCAGGTAAAAGAGAAGGAAAAAAAGGCACAAACCTTGTTTGATAAAAGCAAATAATAAATAATATCATCTATTGAACGAACGAACGAACGAGAACATCTGTCACCATTTTTTGTGCAATAATAATCCTGTAAGGTATATATACACACGCACACAGAAGCGGGGTTGGTGTGTGTGTAGAGTAGAAAGGTGTTCTGAAAGATCTTTTGTTTGTTGCAGTGGTCGTACAGGTGGATGGCCGGCCAATCAGGGTCGAACTTTGTGATACAGCTGGCGAGGTAGGTCACAGCAAGTTCATTCACTATATTTTCTGTTCTACAGCTTTATATAAAAGATTTGAAGAATAAAATGGAAGTTTTCATTTTATTAAATTCATTTTTTTGTGTTTGATGTCTGAAAGTTGTATCATTTAAGTGTTTGTAGTTTCAAGTCACCTTGCAACTTTAACCTTCTCATTTGGAACGAATAAGAAGAAATTGACATTAAATCTAGTTATTTGCATTAAGAATTTCGAAGAAAGAATCTATATCTATTTGTTCAGATGGCTGAAACAGTAATAAGAATTATTAGCTGATTGAGAAGATTAATGGAGAATGAAACAATTTTTTCTTGTATTTAGCTCTCTTAGAAATCATCGTTGAAGGGCGTAGACCAAAACCTTGGGTCACCGTAGCTTGATCCGTGTTTGTAATCAGCTCATTGAGACTATTAAGTCGCTGTTAACAACCCCATTTTTGCTTGAATACAGTTTAATCAAGGCATGCATTGTCTGTCTATTATTATTATTATTATTATTATTATTATTGTGCAAAAGCAGAACATCCTATTCAATTTTTCAACAAAATATTTACGGGATAGTAGAAGAGACCTGAGCAGTCACTACATTATATCCTGCTGTTGTAATCAATAAGAAATATTTCTTTTATGTCCCAGAAAATTGTAGCTATAAGTTTTCACTCTTTGTCTGAAAGTCTCAACGATCAATCCAATTTTCATCCTTTTTTATCAGTCTTGACTGTGAAGCTACTCCTATAAATATAACATCTCGTCAGTAACGAGTACCACAGTATTTAAGAAGTAGATTAGCGCAAACACAAAGAGGCAGCCATCATACACTCACAATTATGTCAACACCCCTTTGAAGATAGACACAGCTTTGATTTTAATAATCCCAAAATACATTTTCTTATTTTAAAACTAAAGGTGTTAATGGTTGGATTTATAAAACAAAAGACAACACTAAGGAAAGTACCAAAAAAGTCTAGATCTTCAATTTTATCAAGAAAAAGAAACCTTGAAATGGGATTATAAGTTTGCAGTTTTTGAAAAATTGCAAGACTAGGATTGACACAAAATAAAATCCTACAAGTCAGTGGGACCCTATTATTATTCCAAAGAATTACCTTTGTTAAAAGCGTTCCTCCTAAATAGCTTTACGTTAAATTACAAAAGAATTTCTCTAAGCAATAAATAGCTTTACTAGTGTAGTGAATTTACTACGGCTACCAAAATGTGTCGGCCTTTGAAAACCTTGAAGTAACTGTTTACAGCCGTAACAACCAAAAGCAACATTTTGCAAGGAAGAAGTTCCTTTTTGGAGCAGTAAAATTTAAAGATATTTCACAAAGAGAGTGAATCATACTAATAACTACTGCGTTTATGTCGTGCATGAGAATTATTTCTTGTCATTTTTCTCACAATTATAATTAAAAGTGGTACTAACACGATTTAAAATTTAAAAAGAAATAATAGAAGCAAATAAAATTTTGGCATTTAAAAATTATCTTTTGGTATATTATAAGAGATAACATCAAAATGTCGGTTTTATCATTTTAAAATTCCTTGGGCACTAACCACGTACCCTTTCCTGTCTCTATAGTCTGCAAGTCTGCCTTGCGGTGATTACGAATGCATTATATTATTATGCCTATGACGACATATTTGTGTGTGTACGCTCTTTTGTTTGTTGCAACGCATTGCAATTGCATCCAGAAGTGACGTGCTTCTTGATGCGTCCGTTCTTGTTTTATGAATAAATTTATAAATGACGTTGATGTCTCTATTTGTAAAACGCAAAATATTAATTTTGACTTATCAAGGCGAGAGGGAGACCGTTCAGAAATAGTTAATTAATGGTTATTGGTTAATCACGCTTGAATCACTTTTTAATCTTTATCAATTTTAGAAACAAAGCTTGTTTCATCGAACGTTACGTACATGTTTAGTGCATGGCTGTTAGTCTACATAATGCACGTTTAACTGGAGCGATAAACAAAATGTCACATTCCACTAAGTTTCCAATTTCGATAATTCTGGAGTCAATCTTTATATTACGTAAAATGTGTTTTACTATTTTAGACTTTTCTTAGGTAAATTGATCTAGATTTTCTGATGTATCTCTATCATCACCTCCTTACTTGGGTGACCGCGGAATCAAGGGTTAAATCAGTCAAAAATTTCTTGCTTTCTATGAATAACTTTATGGTGTGTTGGAACACATAGAAGCCTACACGATTTCTGTGTGGTATGATTGTTGGGTTTATTCTTATCGTTTAATTCAACTTAGAAATGAAATTTACAAGCGAAGAGTACGTCAATGTTACATCTAGTATACTTAAAAGTAAATTGCAATCCACGAAAGTGATTCCACATCGCAGTGCACTTCTTTAATTTAAAATAAACTTCTAAGGCTAAACTAAGCACTTGTACCCATATTTATAAGTAAAAACCACTTTATTCAGTTATAGTATAAAACTATACACTGGACAAAAATGGTCCACTGAGAATTCATAAGACAAGCGCGCACCAATTCTTATTAAATGTGGTAACGATACTTACAGGTTGTTAGAATTGAGAAATCTTTATAGCTTCGATGCTGCTTAGGGCATTTCAAATTTATTCCTATCTTTCTTTAAAAGAAGACTCTTGATATTGCCCCCTTTGCCAGCAATTTCTATAAAGGTAAAGACTAACTAGGAGACAAAGTATGATCTTTATCCTTATAATACCTGAGAAGAGTTAATGTATTGTCACCGAAGACAACCGCGAAATTCGTTGCTATAGGTGGATTAACTAGAAAAGCAAATCGTGACTCTTGAATTATCTTAATAAAATTAAAAAGTAAAAATGCGTCATTGCACATTCAAACCTGCAAGCTAATGAGTGCAGATAGAAGACACGGCGTGTCGGAAGATAATATTCAACTTTGATCCACCTAACCGCAATCCCTTATAAGACAGCAAGCGTTCCTCATCCAGACAGGCCCACAATCATACTGACGCTGGATTTATAAGTTTTCCAACTGCTGATATCCGAAGCGTTCGGGGTTCTTGAGCTGTTTGGTCTTGTCGTGCCTGTCGGACCATACGGGTTTGTCGGACCTTTTGCACTTCTTAGCCCTTCGGGTTTCTCCGGTGTGTCGTACCATTTGGGCCGTTTCGGTCTGTCGGACCTTTTGGAATTTTTGGCCCTTCGGACTTTTCAGGTCTATCGGCCCTTTTACACTTCTCGACCCTTCGGGCCTCTCGGATCTATCGACCTTTTCGGATCTCTCGGATCTTTCCGGCCTGTTAGGCCACACAGGCCTGTCGGGAATTTTGAACTTTTTGGCTCTTGGGGTTTCTCGGGTCTGTTCGGCCGTTCGAACCTCTCGGGCCTGTCGTACCATTCGGGCCGTTCCGGTCTGTCGGGCCTTTTAGAATTCTCGACCCTTCAGGCCTCTCGGATCTATCGGCTTCTTCGGATCTCTCGGGCCTGTTGGATCTTCTCGGCCTATCGGGCCACACGGGACTGTCGGCCCGACAGGCCTGTTGGGACTTTAGCACTTTTTGGCCCTTCGGTCTTCTCGGGTTTGTCGGGCTCTTTGAATCTCTCTCGGCGCTTCAGGCCTCTCAGATCTATCGGGCAGTTTGAATCTCACTGGCATATCGGATTTCTCGGGCCTTCTGAACTTTTCGGCCCTTCGGGATTTTTGGGTCTTGCGAGCCTTGGACCTCGCAGTCCGACTGGCTTTTTGAATTTCTCGGTCTTTCGGGCGGGTTGGGTCTCTTGGACCCGTCGGACCAATCAGGAAGTTTGTCGCCAATCGGGCTGGGCCTCGAAACTTTGGCTCGTGCAGGGTTTTAAACTGAGTATGAGCATGAAGCTCGAGTAGTACCATTATGAAGATTAGGTTCAAGATGTTACCGTCAAAAGCAGAAGCGTAATGCTAAATTCACGATAACTTACCTGAAGAATGTTAAAAGGTTAAGAAAAGGTAAGTCTGTGGCTGCTGGTTCTGGTCGGATCTCGATTAGAGACCTGAGAGTAATATACATCTGCAGGCTAGAGCTCTTTCTCAACTGCTTCTTGCTAGAGAACATCTACCCGGCGCTTATGGGAAATAACCGCACGATTTTGTTGCACAAAACGTACTCTGATCAATTATACCATATTGGAGTACGAAAGTGTTAGTACTATCATCTCAGTGGGAAAAAGTCATGCTGGAGTTATCCCAATCACGCAAGGCAACTTGTTTTCTCCTATCCTCTTGAACCTGGTCGTCGACAAGTTATTCTATCAGAAGCCTCAGGGCTAGGTATCCTAGTGGCTGATGATGTTTACGTCGGCGTGCTAGCGGCTACCCAAGAATTGGCTGACGAATTGTTGAATATGGCAACAGACTTCTTTGGCAGCCATCAACCCGGCCAAGAGTGTTGCTGTCTCCTAGTGTCCTTGCCTGGATGGAAGCAGCTTTTGAACTTTACAAAGCCAACT
This sequence comes from Ignelater luminosus, assembly GCA_011009095.1. Taxonomy (NCBI): domain Eukaryota; kingdom Metazoa; phylum Arthropoda; class Insecta; order Coleoptera; family Elateridae; genus Ignelater; species Ignelater luminosus. The sequence continues at coordinate 140,790 of VTPC01005565.1, read as the reverse complement.
TTCCAAGGATGCGTGATTCAAGCAAGTGAACAACCTGTTGTTGAGGAAATCTCAGACCAGTTGAATAGAGTATCAAAGGCTCCACTCAAACCGAAGCAGAGGTTGAGCGTACTGAAGCATCACCTAATTCCGAGGCTGCTGAGTCTCCTCCTTCAGTCAACGCAGGTGAGAAAGCATCTTCTACGCGAAGTAGACAAGCTGGTTAGAATGACTGAACGGTTAAACGCCGACTCTCTTATCTATGCTCACGTCAGTGACGGAGGCCTGGGAGTTCCCTGGTGAAAAGATTTGTCTCCATTATACTGAGAAATTGGTTAGTCGAGTTGTCTAGAGGCGTAGCGATTCTGACGTTAACCAACCAGGTTAAGCTGCTGGAGAAGCTCTTGCATTGGACCCGGGCAACAGGGGATAGCTCTGCTGTCGCTCGAGCTCATTTGCGGGACGATCTCCAAGGAAAACACCCATCATGGATCCCGAGACAAGTACTCTGGGTAAGGAGCTGGGAAGGCAATGCAATTACTTGGTAATCTGCTGCCAACGGTGGGAATCCCATCTAACTCTCCTCCGGACAGAAAGTACCGACGCAGATGTGACAAGATGGAATCTCTGTTGCACATTTTACAAGGTTGTTCCGTTACTCACCTGCACGCGTGAAACTTCACGACCGTGTTGCCGGTGTTCTCCCCGCCATATGGCCTAACGACGAGGTCGAATAGTGGATAGGAGCTTGACTTGTCGCTGCGGACTGGAGCCCTCTGGAAGCCAGATCTGACCTGTGTGAAATTAGACCAGGTTTTAGTAATCGATGACACGGATGTGTGGAGGGCTCCCTTCTCTCGAAGCGGTTCGTAAAGCAAAAGTTGAGTACTATAGTGATCAAGATTACTCGCGTTTCGGCGACCACAAAGAGGTTTGATTTGATTTAGACAGATTTTCTCTCATCTATCTGGGTTTATTCTGTTGACATGACGATGCTACTCTTTCCTTCTTTGCATTCATCTGATTGGTTTTCTTCTTCAGTTAAGCTCCATCTTGGGACGCTGATGTCAGCTTTTCATGTCGTCGTTCTGGAGGCGGCCTAATGGTCGTTTATGATCCGAATTTTGGTTTAGAAGAATCTTCTCCCATCTATCTGGGCTCATTCTGATGATAATGCGAGCCAATCTTTCCTTTTTTGATTTTTTTTACCGTTCTGTTTCAGCTAAGCACCATCTTGAAGTGCTGATGTCCAAGATTTATGTCATCATTTCGAAGACGACTTAATGGTCGTTTATGATCCAAATTTTGGTTTAAAAGAACCTTCTTTTATCTATCTGGGCTCAATCTCTCCTTTTTCGCTTTCCTTTGACTGTTCTGTTTCAGCTAAGCACCATCTTGAAATGCTGATGTCTAATATTCGTGTCGTCATTTGGAGGCGACCTATTAGTCGTTTATGATCCGACCTGTGGTTTTAAAGAATCCTTTCTTATCTCTGTGGGTTCATTTTGTTGACATGAATGTGCCACTCTTTTGTCTTGCCATCTATCTGACTATCTTCTTTTAGCTAAACACCAACTTGGGATTCTCATGTTCAAGATTCATGTCATAGTTTTTGGGGGCGACCTGGCGGTCGCCTATGATCTAGCCTTTGGCGTGCCATTTTCTCCTTCACATTCATCCGCATATCTTTTCATGTCTCTTAGGGTAACTCCAGTTATCTCTCTGAGGGTTTTCATTTATGTGGCTAGTATTTTGTTTCTTCTTATTGTTCTGCCCTGCGTATTTTGATTTTATCCGACAAGTGTTTATTTCTTCATTAGCATCCCGGAGGTTTCCTGATACCAGCGAACTTCTTAAATGATGTAGTAGCGTTCAAATATTAGGCAAGGTAATAAGGTCACGGCTTGCTCAATTATTTGATTTCTGATTGTCGTTTTGTAGCTTGCAACCTCGAGACTGTCATGAATTTTGTGTGCCTCTTAATTTCTCGAAAAAATATTGAAGAATCACTGAATGTTTTGATTTTGTTGACCATGTTGTTTCCTAATTTCTACCTCTTTTTCTATATTCTTTACCCCTTCTATTATCCTTTCTAAAACAAAATTGAAGAAGCAGGGCTCTGATTATCCCCCTATCGAATGCCTGCTGAAATGCGAACCTCTCCTATCAGTTCGTTGCCTTATTGACGTCGTTCACGAGTCTAATGATTTCGACTATTCTGATATGTCCGATAGTTATAATCAGGTGTTCTTACAAACGATGGGTTAACTCTTCACTCTTCCTATTTTATGTCCATTGTAGAATCCAGCTGCAAGCGATAACAATGACAGACTTTTCTTAAAAATACTCTACGTGTCTAACGATATTCTACGCAACTATTCGCAGTATAACCGAGTTTTACTATTGTGGTTGCGAATTTAGAAGGCTTTTCTCCAGTACGATTTTCACTTATGTGAATAACCTTAAGCATTATCATATTGCAGACACATATAAAGCAAAAGATCTGAAAAGATTATAAGATTCCTATTCTAAATTTAAATTATATTATACACAGTGAATGTGAAATATACCATTAAAGCGCTACCAGTTTTTTACTGAAAGTCGAAAGTGACAAAAATGTAACCCAGAGTTTTCGTTTGACTTTAAAAACAGAAACACTCTAATTGCCTTATGGCTTGATAAAAGCAAAGGTGTAACTCCTTTAGATGTATGCCAGTTCATTTGTAAATCGTCTTTTCCCTGCAAATACTGCCACAACTGCGCTCTCCAGTCCAACTTTGTACAGAGTCAATAGGAATATGATGTCGCTGAACTGTCATACAGTCAAGATCCGATGATCTTAATGTACACTCCATCGACGATACGCAATATGACAGGGTCTTGTTGTTATAGATGTGTACTTGGAAGACTTTTCACCAATATGATTTTCTAAGCATTACTATAATTTGAAAACACACAAAAAGTGAAAACTTTGGAAAGATTGCGTGCTTGCTGTTCTAAACATATTTAAGTGATGTATACTGTGATACCATTCAAAATGCTTTCAATTTTCTAAGATGAGTAATGATAATTTTAATTTTCCCTGGATCTTCGGTTTGAAAAAATTCTTTTTTCATTTATCTAAGCACCATCTTGGGACTCTGAAGTTCACTTTTCATGTCGCCGTTATCTTTTTATCTAATATCTTTACTGGACACACTTCATGTCCGTTTTAGAATCCAGTTACAAGTTAGTCATGTCAGTGACAGATTTTTCTAAAAACGCTCTATTTGTTGTACGATATTCTATGGAAAACTATATGTGCTTCATCATTGGTAATTCTATTTACCAACAGCAGAAAGCCATAGCACAAGAGATTAAAAATATCAAATTGTAGGAGAATAAGGAGGTAGTAGATCTTGTCACAAAGTCACAAGTAATGCTGCTAAGGTAGTTCCAGAAACATGTAAAGTCGTATGTACGGCATACTGCGACCAAAAATAGAAGGCAGACGTTAGGAAAATATTTATAAAGGTTAACTCTGTTAGGAAGAGAAGACAAAGTAGATTATCTGGGGACAAAGATTGATGTTCACATCTAAAATTATACGATACGATTAAATTTAGGCCGGTGAAACAGTCACAAGGCGCAGTATGAAAAAGGTTCTGTGATTTGGAAGACTTATCACCAGTATGATTTCCACTTATGTGAATAACCTTAAGTAGTACAATAATTGCAAACACACAAAAAGTGAAAAACTTGAAAAAATTGCACGATTGTCATTCTAAACTATATTTAAATGTTATTACATACTATGATACCGCTTTCAATTTTGTAAGATGAATAATAAGAATCTCAATAGTGACAAATCATATAAAAAACTTGAAGTTTCGTTTTTCATAATTTCATATTTTATACAAAGCAAGATAATTTTAAAATTCAATTAGGTGTAACAAGAAACTGCTCGTCCTCGACCCTCCAGCTCTATATTCTCATTTTCCACTCTCCTTGTCCCATTTACACACCGGTAAAAACTTAAAATATAAAACTAACCAGTTCAAATATTTTTAGAAACCCATAATTTCTGTTAGTTTATCGAATAGTATGCACTTTAATACAGGTTGCAGGCTCTCTCTCGTCTAGGTCAACTAATTTCACGTTTTGTTGACTCTCCAAAAGCATGCTTGACCACTTGAGAGAACCTACGTAAATCCACCTTTTATTAGTCACCAAGTAAATATTAGTGAATCACTCTTTATTATGCTACCTGGAAACATATTAAAAGTGAAGACCTTATGGGAGGAGGAAAACAATAGATGAAATGACAATTAAGAGATAAACGTTACCCAAATTAGTTAGCGATATGTGCGTCATTGCATTTTTTAAATTGTTTTGCTGAATTGCATTTTTTAAAACAAAGAAGAGGAAATAACCTATTTTATAAAAATAATGCGGTTATTCTGCTGATTATCTCATTTTTTTGTGGCCACAGATTTATTTTTTAATTTTGTTGACCGACAGCGTATTGGTATTTCCTGTTATAGAGTTTATCGGAACGAGAAAGATATTTTTCTATTTTTACGTTCCAGATTTTATTATTACGCTAAATAAATTTTAAAGAAATGTTGCATACATCATTCAATCAATATCAACAAAATAAAGGATGATAAAGAGATTCGTAGATTGAACATTTCTCAACACCTATAAATAAATTTTTGATAAATTACCTCCAGTCCGCCAGTGACAAACACATCAGCCAAATGTAGGCGCGTAAAGCTCGCTTGAAAATTCCATTAAAGGGAACGAGATCCTGAAAAACTAGCGAATTTTAGATACGCATTTTCAGGAGAAATGTTGAATTACCCTATTTATCTTTTTCGTTTATTTCGTGTTGTTCTGTCGAGGTTTTGTCCGAACAAGCTTAAAATATTTGAAAAGTTAACGTACGAGAAAATTAGAAATATGTCGGGGTTGTTCTCATTATCTGAGCTAAAAATCATTTCCGGTTTCCACGAACGGCTATACGAACGCTCTCCTCTGTTTTATGTAATATAAGGGACTTCATTTTTTCATCTTTTTCTTCTTTCTTTCTTTTTGTTATTTCATTACGGCGAATACGAGATGAGGAAAAGTTTCATTTTTATTCTAAATTGTGCTAAATTTTCTTTCGTTTATTAAGTTGGAATATAAAAGAAGGTCTAACAAAACAGCTCGCGAACAGTGATCTGGCGTGGAAAATTGAAAAGAGAAAAAGTTTGAATAAATCCTTTTAAATACGGTGAATTGCTTATCCATTGATTAAATGTCTGCTCGTTTTAAAGAGTGATTGATTAAAAATGCCCTTAAATAAAAACCAATCGTGCATTTCAACCTTCAGGAGATTTAAAAAAGTGCCTCAACAATTAATTGAAAGGATTTTATTTACTGGTCCATCAAATAAATGAAATGAAGGTAGTCAGACAATATATGTAACGTTCTATTAATAGATTTTCAATAAGCCTGATACCTACGGTGTTTCAATTACAAACGATCTCTTTTCATTTAAGAGAATGTTTTTAATCTGTAATTACTTTTGTTCTTTAATATTCACATTTAGACGTAGAACTACTTCTCTACTGATTGATTTCAAGTTAATTGTAATTTTCCAGATTGTTTCTTAATTCAATTAAAGCTTTGCCATAGATTACAGTTCTGTCTATCTTTTGACTTAATAAAACTATAAGTTATTAATAAATCCAGACTGCCACTAATAAATTCATAAAGCAAGGGGTCTTGCAATAAGATGGAGCTTAATATCTCGGCGAAAACCTCTTTGCGTTAATAATGGTCTCCTGGGTATTTCTACGTGATTATGTTTCCTACCACACAGTAGTACCGTAGCTTGCTGTTTGATGATGTGGATTACAAACAATTCTGGTGATTATTAAATTAAGAGAAATTGATTTTAAAATACAGTAAATTAATAATATAAATTTAAATATAAACGGTGTCTGTGCGAAGACGGAACATGCAAGACTTTTTAATAGATTAAGCGACATGTATAATTTTTTTAAATCGACAAGGTACATCATTAATGCTACGTATTGTAGACGAGTGATAATTTTATTTCAATATAGACCAAAAAGATGAAGCGTGGGTGTTCCTCATTTGTTGACATACATTCTATGCTGACATACATTCTATGCTGACAATTGAGAAAAAACTTGTTGATTGCATAGGCATAAATGAAACTGAGGAAAAGAAACACAGAGATCTCTGCAGGCCTAATTAATTTCTTTTTTGACAAATTATACTTCTCCTAATTTAAATTTTGGCTATCTTTTCATAAAAATGTCTTTAAATGACATAAAGTCCTTCTGATCGGAGCTTTTTGTAATTTTATCGAATGACTATTTGAAACTGTTGATTAATTCTTCTTACATTCTGTATAATTTTGACGTTTATTTGAATTACTCGCGCTTTTTGTCAATCTGCACACGCTAAGAGAGAACGTAGTACCACTGATTATATTAAGATTCTTCTGCATTTCAGATGGCATGACGTAATTTGTTCTCCACCACGCCTAACAATCAAAATCCCATCTCGATAGCATCAGTCATTCTTGAGCTACAAAATATCAGTCAAAAAAACAAAAGACGATCGATAGTATCGGGATCGTCCGAAAGACCTTTCCATACTACTGCCAACAGTCAAAGTTCTTACTCGACAGGACCATCCATTCTTGAGATATGGAATTTAATCAAAAACACAAAAGACAATCTATCCATCTACATACATTCATACGATGACGACAGGGGCTACGTCCTCCTACAGGTTATTTCATTAACCTTTTTGCGAGAGCTAAATCTCATTAGACCTCGGACTACGTCCACACATAGGGCCACCTTTGGTAGCCTCAAGTCGAGCTACGTCCTTCGTTAACCTCTTAAGAGAGATAACTGTCACTACACCTCGGGCTACGCATGACGTAATCGATAAGTCTGAACTAATAATCCGTTGGTTATTTAGTGTCTACGAGAGTTTAAAATAGATTTTCAACTTTTTTCTCTGCATTTTCAGCATTCTTTACAGAATCTTGGGATATTTAATAACTTTATAAAAATCGATATCTGTCAAGTCCTCAAATTCGATTTGCAACTTTACAATTTTGTACAATAATTTAAGGGTAGTGCCACGAAGTACCAAGCAATATGTTAAGATTTTTCAAATGTCATGCCCCTACCACACCTAACACTCAAAGTGCCATCTCGATAGCACCAGCATTTCCTGAAATACAGAATATCTTTCAAACAAACAAAAGACGACAGGTTGTGCCCGGGTCATTTACAAGTCGTTCTACTAGTACACCTAACAATCAAAGTCCCGTCTCGATAGGACTACCTGTTCCTGAGGTATCAAATACCAGTCAAAGAAAGACGATCGATGGCACCGAGGCCGAGCACTAAATCTCACTACGACTCAGGCTACCTTTGACGGTCCCAGGTCACTACGGTTCGGGCTACGCCCTCTATCAATCTTCTTTGAAGAGCTAAATGTCACTACGGCTCGGAGCACGCTCTCGTACGGGCTACCTCCTACGACTCCAATTTGAGCTTCACTCTTCATTCTTCATTCAATTCTTGAGAGTGCTAAATGTCATTACGACTTGGGCCATTTTCGACGGCTCAGGCTTTCGGTGGTTTCAAGTCGGGCTTCGCCCTCCATTAACCTTCTTGAGACAGCTAACTGTCACTTCGATTAAGGATACGCTCACGGTCGAGCCACATTCGGCGACCTCAGCTTGATCTTCTTCGTATATTAACCTTCTTGAAAGATGTAAATATTACTCGGCTTGGGTCACCTTTGACGCACTTCGATAGCCTCCGTTTGGGCTTTGCCTTTCATTATCCTTCTTGAAACAGTTAAATGTCACTACAGCTTGGGTCACCTTCAACCACCCCAGCTCACTACTTTATTGGGAAAGCTAAATGTGACTATGGCTCGGAATACGCCCTCGGAAGAGTCACCTTCAGAACACCAGGTCGGGTTTCGCCCTACATTAACCTTTTTCAAAGAGCTAAATGTCACTACGCTTCGAGCTACGCATGACGTAATTAATTTAATGTTTACAAGTATCTAGAGCAAACTTCCAGCGTTTTTCTCTGAATTCTCAGCGTTCCTTTCAGAACTCCCAGATATTTAATAACATGAAAGCTCATATCTGAACCCTAAGTCTGCAAATTCGATTTACAACATAACAATGTTGTACGTTTTAGACTAATTTTCGTACAATAAGCATAGTGCCAGGGATTCTTGAGATTCTTCTGCATTTCTAGTGGCGTGACGTAATTTGTAATTCTGAACTGATAATCGGTTAGTTATTTAGTATCTCCAGCGTTCGTTCTAGGGTTTTCAGGCATTTAACAATTCTAATTTCGATTGGGGGGCCTCCTAGAGCGACAGTAACCGTTAGACCGTCGAGGCAAGCGTACAGCTATAGATGGGATTTTTTGTGGCGTCCTTTTGTTGCTCTTGTCGACGATGGAGATTGACGAATAGATGAAACAACGAATCAAAATCAAATGTTCGGCGAAACTTGGAAGAAACTCCAGCAGATTCAGATAACACACTGAAGAAAACAACTCAAGACTGCAGGGATGATACAAGGACAGAACGGCCGTCGACCTCCTGTGTCTCTTGTGCTTTCCGATCGCCGATTCACTGTCTGGGTGGTTGCTGATGAACTAAATTTGGAAAAATCATCCGTGCATACGATTCTAACGAAGCATTTAGGGTTGAGGAAATTGTGTGCAAAAGTCGTCCTAAAGTTGCTGACACCTGACCAAACACTGAGAAGGGTTGAATGCTGCACCGACTGGAAAGTCTCCGCTCAATCGTCCAGTTTCCTTGAAAGGGTCATCACGGGTGACGAATCAGTTCTGTGAGCACGACATCGAGCTGAAATCACTGAGCTAGGAATGGAAAGCAAAAGATGAACTACGAACAAAAAAAATGTCGAAAAAGCCGATCAAAAGTCAAGGTCATTCGTGGTGTTGTTTACTATGAATTTCTTCCTAAAGGACAAACCATGAATGCTGGTTCCCACGTTGAGGTTTTCAAGAGCTTGAGGGATCGTGTGCGACTAAATTTGTGTGAGGCGACCAAATTTGTGTGATGGTGATGGATTGCTGCTGCATTACGACAATGCGCCTGTACATTCAGCAGTGATTGTCCGCGAGTCTGGTAACTCGATGACCACGCTACATCACCCTCCCTACTCACCAGACTTAGCCCCCCTGCGATTTCTTTTTGTTTCCTAAATGCAAAGAAATCATGCGGGGCCAGCACTGGGACGGAGTGGAGACTATAAAACGTAAAACGACGAGGCAGCTGAACAGCCCGACTTCTGAGGACTTCCAGGTATCTGTTGAACAATGAAAACGAAGATGGGACAAGTGTATTTCTAACTATAAATAGGAAGTATCTTGAAGGGGATAAGATTGATGTACCCTAAATTTTGTAAAATAAAGTTTTTATGACCTCAGTTGGCGTATTTATTGGACAGACTACGTAATTCGTAACTTTATTCTAGTAATATGTTGGTTATCTAGCATCTACGATTGTTTAGAGCAAATTCGCATCGTTTTTACCAAGATTTCTGAAGTCTAAAACATTATGAAAATCTATGTCTTCAAAAATTCGATCTGCAACTTAATAATTCTGTAAATTCAAGATGAACTTCTTGTAGAATCGGCGTAGCGTCTAGCGCCACGAATTATTTAAAGATGCGTTTGCATTTGAATGTCATGACGTAACGCAACGTAATTCGTAACCTCATACTAATAATCTGTTGGCTATCTAGTACCTGCGAGTGTTTAAGACAAATTCCCAGCGTTTTCTCCAAGATTTCTGAACGTCTAATAACATTATGAAAACCTATGTCTTCAAAAATTCGATCTGTAACTTAATAGTTCTGTAAATTCAAGATGTACTTCTTGTAGAATCAGCGTAGCTCGTCATGCCATGGATAAGTTAAAGGTTCTTCTGCAATTCGAGTTTAGAATTAGAATTCTTCATTAATACTAAACTGGGTTCTCTTCGTAGGTTAATCTCCATACAGATTTCGCAATATCGACGTCTGCATAACCTACAATTCACCAACAAACAAACGTTGCAAGAAAGTTAATCTATCTTTGTTTTATGCATGATCCTCTTTACGTGGATATTCCCATCTTTGTTGCACTTTAAGTATTTTTAATTTAATATTAAAAAATTTAATGCGCATACATGTTTGATTGAAGTTTTAACTTTTTTACTTATTGAATGAGAAAGGTGAAACTTTGCAGTTTTGCAGATAAAAGCCGTAGGAGGTAACTTGTAATATCGGCGTATACCGAATGGAAGGGCCCTATGCTACACACAGCCAATAAACAATCAGCGAGCCATTATAGGTGCGATGGTAATCAATGGATACGGAACACTATCCCACGCTATCTTCAGTTGTTCCCAAATTTGACAATCAAGTTGACCTTTTTCGCGACACAGTTACCTAAACATTTCTGCAGCTAGAACTTCAAGCTATCCTATGAAGAAAAGAAATTTTGCAAAAGACGGTTCAAAGTTGTTCAAAATGTGATTTTCCGAAACAACCTCATGGAAAGACAATCGAAGATCGTCCATACCCCCTTCATATGTTAAGTCAATATGTACCCTTTACTACGAAAAAAGTTTAATCTCGATTAGACGTTTCGTTCCCGAGATATCCAGAAAATGCAGAGTGTGGGGATGAAAAACTTTTGTGTAGAGGCAGCTTCCTAGCACATTCTCGAATTTTATGGCGATCGGTACAAGTTTACTATTTTTCGTATTGACCAAAATCGGCGATGCTCGTTTGTTTTTCATCGGCAACATTTTGTGTGGCAAAGACTTGGGGTGATCTCCAGTTTACAAACAAGCAAACGCGGCCCATTTATCTCTTTCTGTTGTCGAGAAAATAATCTTTCCTTCTGATTCTGGGCCAACCTTCAGTGACCTCTAGCTGGGAAACCCGAAAAGGTGAAGAACTCGTTCTGTAGACCCGTTCTCAAATAGAAGGAACCCACAAAATCTTCTTTTGCCATCTTTCGAAAATACAAATGTGCAAATTAATTGAGTAACACAGCATTGTCCTCCTCAAAATACTCTCCCCCCAAAGCTATGCATTTGCGCCACCATCGGAAGCATTCTTGAAAATTCTCCACTGTAAGGCCCTTCAGTTACCTTGTCGTTGCAGTTTTAATGGCCTCCATTCTCCAAATGCCGCCCCCAAAGCTCCATTTGACATTCCAGGAACAAGAAGTCACGTGGTGCCAAATCGCACGAATGTGGCGGGTGGTCGACCATGATTGAGTTCTTTGCCGAAAACTCGAGCACAAACGATGTGTGACAGGGGACGTTGTCGTGATGAAGGATTCACCGTCCCTCTTGTGCCAAATCTGAGCGAACACGAGTCACACGCGTCTGGAGGCGCTTAGGACTTCAATGTAGAAAATCCCATCCACTATTTGGCGTGGAGGGACGAATTCGTTGCTTCAAGAATTGAAAAACAATCAACATTGTCTTGACGTTCAATTTTGATTTCTGAATTATTTTTGTCCTCGGCCTACCGGCTCTTTGCTTTGAGATTTCAGTTCAATGTCAACTTTATACAATCATGACTAATCTCCTTTGATGACTCTGTTCAGAAAGTCAAAACCTTCTTCAGAAGCAATCCAATCTTCGCAGCACTTGATCCTCCGCTCTGTTTGTTCTGGGGGCAAAAGCTTTGGAACGATCTTTGCACAAAACTTCTTCATCTCCAAATTTTCAACTAGAATTTTGTGAACAACCGCCTTACTTCAGCGATCATTCTTACGGTTATTCACGCAAGACAGCACACGATCCACATTTTCATCAGAAGACACAGTGGAGGGACGCCCTGGGCCCTGATTGTCTTTGAAGTCTTCTCATACGGATTATTTAACGATTCTTTTGCATTTCGAATGTCATGACGTAACGTAACGTAACGTAATTCGTAACTTCATACTAATAATTTTGGCTATCTAGTATCTGCGAGTGTTTAAAGCAAATTCCCGGCATTTTTCCAAGATTTCCGGACGTCTAATAACATTATGAAAATCTATGTCCTTAAAATATAGAACACGATCTACATTTTCATCAGAAGACACAGTGGAGGGACGCCCCGATCGTCTTTGAAGTCTTCTCGTCTATCTCGAAATCGTTTCAACCACTTGTTGACCGTTATTTCTTTCAAGGCATCTTCTTCATAAAACCTCCTTCAAGGCCTCAGAAATTCTCCGGCCGTTCTTGCCCAGTTTTGCAAGAAATTAGATGCTGGTGGGTTGCTGTTCAATGAGAGAGAGAGAGAGAGAGAGAGAGAGCGCGCTCCATGCCGACAAGGGAGTGGGAAAGGGTGCTATTCAGTGAACTACTCATGTGTGCTGACTAGTGGAGCTCTCCGCCTCATACTGAGTCTAGGTCGGGTTTACTAACTTGAAGTTGTTGCTGTAAGAGATCAACTACGAAAATCATGGGTGGTAACTTTTGCGACTAACAACTTGTCGCTCTGTTGCTGTTTTCTTTGCGAGGAGGACAATAGGGTAAGATCTACTTATTATGCCAGAAAAGCATGGCGGCCCACAAGAAAATCATTAGACTATGGTTCCAAAAACGTACAGCATCCACTTGTGGACTCCAGCAAAACTTCTTTGCCTCCATTATATTGTAAAACTAAGGATTAATGAAGAACTTTTTAAAGGTTGTGGATAAAAATGGAATAACATCTACTACTTAAGAGAAAGATTTTCAAGATCAAGTATAACTAAAACCACGGAAGAAATCTTTGTCAGTCCATAATTTTGTTGATTTATTTCGAGAACTTTGACGAAATTCTCCAGGAATAGGAGCAGGCAACTTGGGATGCCTTTAGGTTTCTTTTAGCTAATTACTTGGGAAACAAAAAAAAATGAAAATTACCATGAATTAGTCAAAAATCTTTTGAAGTGCTATGAGAAACTTGGTTGCAATATGTTGCTAAATATACTTTTCCCCCATTCCCATTAAAAACCCTTTTCTGAGAATTGTGGTACAATCAGTGATGAGCATGGATAGCGATTTCACCATGGTATTTCTACTGTGCGGAAGAGACATCAAGACAAATTTGATGTCTCAGTGTTGGCAGACTAATACTGATAAGATTCAATTAGCGAATTTCAGAGCGAATGGTTGCGTTTTATAGTTGGTTTGTTTTGTGTAAAATTTTGGTAAATTCCCTTGAAAAATCTGAAGGTAGATCAAATGGCATTAGAAACATTGGAATTTTTCTATAGGAACACATCTTTTGTTTAATATTTGTTTGTAATTGTTCCGGTGATTTTCCACACCTGTAAAACAGGTAAGATGCTCGTTTTGAATTAATATCGTCTTAAATTAATGTCGACTCTTTTATCAAAGAGATACAAAACCTTGGAACAGCCCTGAGAATCAGTGTGTCGATTTGGCATGGAACGACCCGTATAAAACTTACCTGAAGAATAAGATTATTGAATATTGAATTACCTAACTTTAAATACCTACTTAGAATTAAGATAATCTCCAATTAATTAGAAATCAAGTTTTAAATTTGCTTACGAAATGCATTATAATTTATGTAGCACTGTCTTTATAATACCCTGCTAATCACGAGATGAAAATTAAAATGGAAAGTTTCAATAAAGTAATTACGACAACAATTACATATGATTATCTTTTAATGAGCCTTTCTTTATTTCAAAACACCTAAAATAATATTAGCCTACGTAATTATTTCGATACTTACAATCCTAATTTTAACGCGGGTTTAAATGTAAAAAGTTAAAAGTAAAATTTGTTTTCTTTTTGAGAGTTTGTTTTCTTTTCAAGATTTTGTTTTGGAGTTTTTGTTTTTTGAGATTTTGTTTTTTAATGTCTACACCATACCACAATGACCTTAAAATGTTAAAAAACAAAGAAAAACTCAATGACAAACAATTTTACTTTCAATTTTGCGTTTAATGACCTAAATTAATTTGGTAATGACAACCTTCTTCTCATCAGTTTAAAGTAAAATAAATTTCCAAAAACAAAAGAAGCAATAAACAAACAAAGGATTTTTTTTATCTTGTCGATTTGTTTTATGATTTTGTTTTTAGGCGCCTACTTATCTCCGGATGTAATTTATGGTTATTGTAAAAGTTGGAATTATTTATAGATAATTAATACCTTTTTCATGTAAAAATAGGTAGAGAATTTAATTAAAATATCATGTGCTGCACGAATATTTTGTTTGTAATTAAATTGTTTATTTAATCATGTCGATTCATTATGAAACGATTTCGCAAACTTGTTTTATTTAATTAAATCATTATACGTCTATGTAGTAGTTGCAATAGCAATCAATATAAACTTAAAAAATTTTGTTAATAAGTTGAGTTTTGAGAGTTTGAGGTTAAAATTCCATAACGTTTAGCAACAACGTAATTTAGTAAACGTAGACCTACAAATGAATTAATAAATAAAGTCTCGAAACTCATCTGATAACAGCCAGGCACTAGAGACATTCAAAAAGATGATAATGTTTGACCTAGGACACTATACGATATTAAAAACAAAAATGGTGATAACTGATAAGGATAACATTTAAAAAGGTACTTTGTCAAGATTTTAGCATTCAATTTGATAAATTTTAATTATTTTGTTTTCTTTATGCAGAAGTCTATACTATTAAGTGTTTTTTGTTTTCAGGATTTTAGATTTTAGAAACATAAAAAACTCACACTTGATATCCTCATACTACGATTAGTTTTCGAGACATATTATGTGAAAAACAAATTTATGCAGCAACAAGCATGTCAAAATTAGTTCTGCTGTGTAATTAAAAATTATAATACCTATTTTGTAATAATTAGAATAATCTTTCATTCATTAATCTATTTTTAATGTAAACATTTTTTCTTTCATTGTTAAACCTGCCATCACTAATAGACGTTTGTTAACAATAATGAATTGACAAAAACTGGTTATGCTAGATAAGATTTTGTATAAGAATATTCTAGTCGTATGTAGTTATAAATGTGCATAATATATACAGGGTGTGTCACTTATCTTCAAGACAGGCACACTTACCTTTATTAATAAAATATTCGTCTTCTTAAAGTTAGCACTTCTTTTATTAAATTGACAATCTAAAATTTAAACCTTGTTATTTGAATTCGGAGTTTATTAAAGTGCACAATCTTAATTCAGGTCTTTCCACTTGAATCTACACAATTATTCAGATTTTAAGAAAATTTCATAAGACAACACGCCACACAAAATCGCACCTATTAAACACGTGAACGCTTTTATCAATTGGTCAGTGGAAACGTCCGCCTTGACACGATATCACGTATAAACTGGAACTGCTGCTTTGTTAACACCTGCAATTTCGGGTTTTTTACTGTTGCAAATTTTATTGCCGTTTTGGTTACACTAAATGATTTTGATTAATCATAAACATATACATTGAATTATTTTGTTGCGAAAGACTTAAATTCTTCTTAAATTAATTCATAACGTAGCGTAGATTCGGACTAGTTTCTAGTACGAATTAAAAGAAGTTTAAAAATAAGAGCAAATACATAATAAAACAAAAAAATCTAAAACGAAAAAATCTCTTGGTCTTTTTGGACCTGCAGAAATATTTTAACTAATTAGATTTCTTGGATTGCTTGCGCTTTGGCAGCCTCGAGGTGAACGAAAAAGGTTCTACAAATTTATTCGTATCTGGGTGCTCTAGTACGACACACCCATTAATGTTTATGGCAACGAGTTTCATATTTCCAAGGTTCTAATGAAGGCTAAAGTAGAGGCCTGCACGGGCCGGGTTCTCTAGTCGCGCCTTCACGCGGCTCGGGTTGAAGTTCGGGTTCGGGTTGGGTCGGGCCTCAGTTTAAAAATTTGTCGGGCTTTGGTTTTGTCGGGCCTGTCGAGCTGCTGAAGCTTGTCGGACCATACGGATCTGTCCGGCCTTTTGGACTTCTTCGGGCTTCTTAGGTCTGTCGGACGTTGTAGACTTTTCGACCCTTCAGGCCTCTCGGATCGGCCTTTCAGATCTTTCGCGTTTATGGGACCGTTAGAGCCTTACGGGTCTGTCGGGCTGTGCTGGACTTTTGTACTTCTCGGCGCTTCGGGCTTCTCGGGCTTGTCGATCTGTCGAACTTTTGGACTTCCCGGCGCTTCAGGCCTCTCAGATGTTGGCCCTTCTGAACATTTCGGCGCTTCGGGCTTTTCGGATTTTGCGAGCCGTTCCAATATCTCGGGCCTGATGGACCGTTTGGACCTTTCAGGCCGTCGGGCCTTTTAGATTTTTTGGTCTTACGGGCTACCTCTCAAACCTGTCGGATTTGGCCTGGAAACTTCGGCCCGTGCAGGGCTTTAGATTGAATATGAGCATTAAGCTCGAGTATTACCATTACGAAGATCAGGTTCAAAAGCGTTAACGTCAAAAGCAAAAGCTCAATTTTAGATCCACGATAACTCACCTGAAGAAGGTTAAAAAGTTGAAAAAATCAAGTCTGTGACTGTTGGTCCTGGCCGAATCTCGATAGAGACCTGAGAGCAGTATACATCTCTCCTTCAACTGCTTATTGTTAGGGAACATCTACCCGGCGGCGATATTGAGAAATAACCCCACAATTTTGTTGCACAAAACCTGCTTCAGAACGCTTTAAAGTTGATGCCAGGCTGGTCAATATATTACGAAGGCGTTAGTACTAGTATCAGACAGATGTCTCAGGAGTAGGTATCTTAGTGGCTGATGATGTTCGCGTCAGGGCGGACGACCTGATTCTGTTAGCGGCTGCCCAAAAACAGACTGACGAATTACTGAACATGGCAACGGACTTTTCCGGCAGAAGGAATCTAGCCATCAATCTGGCCAAGAGTGTTGCTGTTTCCGAAGTGGTCTTTCCGGGAAGGACGCAGCTTTTGGACGTTAGAAAGCCAGCTTTCTAAGTGCAGAGTACGTGGATCAAACAACTGAACAACTCATTGTTGGTGGAATCATGCCCGATGATCTACCAGCTGAAAGATCAGTTGGATAGAGCGTCGCAGGTTCCACTCAAATCGAATCAGAAGTTGGGCGTGCTGAAGCATCACCTAATTTCCAGACTGCTAAGTCTGCTTCAGTCAATGCGGGTGACCAAGAGTCTGCTCCGCGAAATAGACAAGCTGGTTAGAACGGCGATGCGCAAGTATTTAAACGGGATTTGTACCGACTCTTTAATCTATGGCGGACCTTGGTGAAAAGATTTGTTCCCATTATACTGAGACTTGTAAGGGTAAGCTGCTGGGGAAGCTTTTGCGTTGGACACGAATAACAGGGGATAGCTCTGCTGTCGCTAGCTTTCAATTGTGGGGCGATCTCTAAGAGAGTTACTCCTTATCAGGAATTCCGAGACAAGTATTCTGGGCGCTGGCTTGATCACCCCTACACTTCTGGACAGGCAAGGAATTAATGAAGGCAGTGCAATTGCTGCTAACGGTGGGAAATCCATCTAACCCTCTCGACAGAAAGTGCCGAGGTAAATGTGACAAGATGGAATTTCTGTCGCGTGTTTTACGTGCACGCATGAAGCACGCACGTGCACCGTGTCGCCGGTGTCCTCCGCCGTATGACCGAACGAAGAGGTTGGATAGTGGATCGGAAGCCTCACTCGCGATCTGATCTGTGTGAGAGAGACTAGGTTTTAGTGATTGATGTCACGATTGTGTTCCGTTCCTCGAGGCGACTTATAGAGCAAAAGTTGAGTACTATAGTAACGACGAGGTTTTGTACGCCCTACGTTTACGTTGCGGAGCAACCACAACGAGGTTCACGTGATATCTCTGGCAATGGGAGCATGGAGGACGTGGAACAATAGAGATAGAGATGGGAGCTTGTGAGAGAACCAATACAAAATTTCTTGGACGTTTTTATTAGATGTTTAACTGTTTCCAATCCCTGATACGTTCGATGGGAGTGGGATCGTTAATGGTACTCTCTTTCTAGCCACTGGGCGGCCACCACCTTAGCCCAAACTTAGTTCGCACAACCTCTCCGTCAACTAGTAGCGCTCATCACTACCAATTAGTGGTGGGTAACAGTGAATGAGCACTCCTTGAAGGCACAACTCGCTTAAATAAGTTAATTTTTTAAGATTGTAGCTCTGTCTTATTTCTAAGATAGATAAGAGTGTTCAAGACGAGCTCAAGGTGTAGGAACCTAAGGCGGAATTGTTTAAAAACGTGAAGTGCGACGCTAGGCCACCATAGGCGACCTCGAGCAAAAGCGCGTTCGTAGATCCACGATAACTTACCTGAAGAAATTTAGAAAATTAAAAAAAAGCAAAACACAACGTAGGAGGAGAATGTCTTTAGATTATGGCCCCAAGAGAGTTCAAGGCGAGCTCAAGGTGCAACCGTCGAATTGTTGGAAAATGTGAAGTGCGAGGGCAGGCAGCCATAGGTGGCCTCAGATAGAAGCATGTTCCTAATTTAACGATAACATACCTTAAGAAAGTTAGAAAGTAAAAAATTAAAGCACGGCATAGGAGTGCTCGTTAAGATCACAGCATGCCCAGAGGATAATGTTCGTTTTGAAATTATTAAATCTTATGGGAATCAGTTTTACATGCTTAAGGTTATAAGAATATGATGATTATGATAGAAGCACGATCCTGGATCTACGAAGCTCGACGTAAGAGTTTTGTGAGTGTGATACTTCCAGGAGATAAGGTTCAAATTGAAATGAACAAAGTTTTGCTTTTACGTAAGATAAGAAAACCCAGGGCGAGATCAACGTATTGCCGCAAAAGACGATGTTCATGGAGAAAGTGAAGCACGACGGTAAGCCGCCATAAACGGCCTCGAGTTGAACTGTGATCCTAGATTAAGGATAACTTACCACAAGAAATTTAAACCGTAAAAGAAATCAAAGCACGATGTAGGAGTGCTGTAGGTGATTGTGCGACGGGTGAAAGAGCGCGTTCAAAACACAACCAGCGTCTGACTGGAGTAGAAAGGCCTACCGGCAATTCATAAAACATGGGGGCACTAACACTTATGAAATGTGGACAAGGCGAGGACCCTTTGAGAAATTTATTCATAACTCGGTGCTCCAGTCCGACACTGGATTTTGATGATTGTTTAGGCTTTTAAAGTTGGTTAGGTTTTCAACATCTTTTATTATCAGTTTCATTTTTCTTAAAAGCTTCAAACCTATTCTTTGTAACATCAAGCACAATAATAACTAAAGGTGGCATTACAGTAAAAATCCGCATGCATCGATTAAATTATGCAAATTTGCGACTCAACTCACTTTTGAGTTTATATCAGGGATGGACAAAAGGGCCCTCCAGGGTCTGAATTGGCTCTTATAAAGGCAAATATATAAGCAGAAACTAACTTTAAATTCTGACAGTCAGGCTGTAAAATATACTAACGTGTTTTGTTGTTGTATGAATTAAACCAACCCTTGGGGGCCCCTCTTTGTCCATCCTGGTTTAGACTATACTGAACTTTACCTCTGATAGACTTCATTCGTTTGTTGTTGAACCTTCTGAACTTGGAAATATTGCTTGCTACGTGGAAAATTTAAAAATTACTCAAGTATACTGAGTACGATCTACTTTTATAATTGTTTGCGCGTGTTCGAAATACAGACGCATATGTGTGTTTTTAGAAACAAAGTCAGAAAAATTTGTCTGAACGCACAATAATTCTCAGGTGCGTCTTTAGCAATAAAGAGAAACAAAGAACCAGAACAAGTACAGTCTGAAGAACAAATATTGAAAGTGCATTCCTTGAAACCCTGGAGCGCTTATTATTTGTTAAAAAACAAATTGTTTCGGACGTATGTACGATATCTACCTTAACAATACATCTAGAGTAAAAAAAAAAAACTCAAAAACAATTGAAGTGATTTTTACACTTTGCGGACATATAGGCCCGACCGTTTGGTCGTAAGGCCAACTCCAGTGCTGTACTTTGGATGTGTTAAGAACATTAAATAGAGCAACTGTGCAAGATTCCAGCTCTTTTTGAGTTGCTGTACAGCAAAAATATTGAAATTTGATCAAAGAACTCGAGATTCTTTAAGTTCATAGTGCAGACTGTTCTTAACAATGCAGTGCAATGTACGTTTCGTCTGATTTGCTTTTGTTTTCTCATATAGAAATATTTTTGATGATTTCTCAGTGAGCATATCGCGCCTAAAACAGCAAAGATATTGAAAATTGCTCAAACCACTAGAAATTTGTTAAGTTCATAGTGCGGACCCTTCTTAATAATGCAGTGCAATGTAAGTTTGGTTGGATTTGCTTCTATTCCTTCATGTTGAGAAATTTTTGTTGACTTTCCAGTGAGCGTATCGCGCCTAAAACGGCAAAGATATTGAAAATTGCCCAAACCACTAGAAATTCTTTAAGTTCATAGTGCGGACCCTTCTTAACAATACAATGCAATTTAAGTTTGGTTGGATTAGCTTTTATTTTCTCATGTTGAGACATTGTTGTTGACTACCCAGTGATCGTATCGCTCCTAAAATAGCAAAAGTATTGAACATTTCTCAAACTACTAGAGATTCTTGAAATTTATAGTGCGGACTCTTCTTAACAATGCAGTGCAATGTAAGTTTCGTTGGATTTGTTTCTATTTTCTCATGTTGAGAAATTGTTGTTGACTACCCAGTGAGCGTATCGCGCTTAAAACGGCAAAGATATTGAAAATTGCAAATTCTTTAAGTTTATAGTGCGGACCCTTCTTAACAATGCAGTCTGATTTGCCTTTTTTTTTCATACAGGAATATTGTTGATGAATACTCAGCGAGCGTATCGCACCTAAAACGGTAAAGATATTGAAATTTGATCAAACCACTAGAGACTATAAATTCATTAATACGAACTCCCTCCTCTCGCACTTTGTCAAGACAGAAAGTTGCACAGACATTTTCGATAATCTAGCGCAATAATATGGTTATGATTCAAATATTTTTAATTGTTTTCTGTTTGAGTATTTGGAAAAAGATTTTATTTTAGGATACAGACTTAGTAGTCCTATTGACGAAATTCGAATTTGAGATACCCACTACCAATAATATAGAGGGATTTAATGCAATAATGGAGATAGAATTGATATGTGATCATTTAAAATGAAAAATGAAACGTAACCATTAAGTAACACCCACCTTGGTGGAAATTCATTCATATCAGCTGTGGACTCTATTAGGTAATCACGTTGAATGACTTCAAAATAATTCTTAATAAATTTACGTGCTTGATATACCTAGTTAGTTTGCATACCACATCTGAGAGTTCTAGTGACATCACTAGCTACACAAGTTAGTATGTAAATGTACATCAACTCCTCCACTTGGATATAACTTGGGTACTGTTTAGTAAGGTTGACTTGAAACTTGAATTCTTAAGACTGGAACAAATTTCTATTAAAAATGATTACCGTATTTGTAAAATTAGAAATTGTTCTATTTACTAAGTTTTTTCCAAATTGCATTCAACTGTTTGATTTTGATATATGAACAAGATAAGATTAGTAGTTTCTAGAAAAATCAACAATATTGTAGATTGTTCATTCATATTATTATTGATCATTACGAAAATTGCACTCGATGTTATCCTTCATGCTATTGACATCATTATTTAAAAATAAATATTGCAAATATAGTACTTCCCCAAATTCAGCAAAAATGTTTAAAATGTACAAACTTAAAATACAAGAGGAACATTTTTTAATTATCCCCCTTTTGTTTCAGGACGAATTAAATCCCCTTCGCAGTCTCTGCTATCCAGGCACGGACGTATTTATGTTATGTTTCTCATTAGTGAGACCTTCTTCGTTTCATTCGGCATGTACAAGATGGGCAGAAGAATTAAATCGTTTAGAAGCTGCGGTCGTGCTCG
Source organism: Ignelater luminosus (assembly GCA_011009095.1). Classification (NCBI taxonomy): domain Eukaryota; kingdom Metazoa; phylum Arthropoda; class Insecta; order Coleoptera; family Elateridae; genus Ignelater; species Ignelater luminosus. Next base: position 118,861 of record VTPC01005565.1, on the reverse strand, counting down.
TAGGAACTCAGGCGGATCTCTTGAACAATCCAGACGTACTGCAGAGGCTCAGGAAATTCGGCGAAACACCTATAACGACGGAGCAAGCTGAAAATCTGGCTTTTCGATTGAACGCACCTTACGTACAAACGTCCGCTAAAACGTGTAATCAGTTGAAAGCGGCGTTTGACGAGGCAATTATCCTTGCGCTCAAAAGAAAAAAGAGAAGTTTGTGGAGACGGCTGTGCTGTTTGTAATTTTAGTTTTTCGGATGATCGCACCCATTTCGATTATAATACGTTATTTTTAGATAAGGGAGGAATAAATTTGGAACGCCGTAAATAGAGAGAAAAAAAGGCAAGCCTTTTTTGAGAGGGTTGAAAGTTGACAAGAAGGATTTTTTTTTATATAAATGTTGTGTTGTTTTTGGTGACTGACCAAAACTGTTGTAAATATTCATATCATAATCTTTCTGTCTGTCTTTCTCTCTTTCTCTTTTTGTCTTCTCTTGCTCATAATACCAAGTAATTTTTCAAATATTTATTATTGTACATTTCGTGGTTTTAATTAAATTTCCAGGAGAGTGAAATTTAAACCTGCCCTGGAAGCTCATGATATTTTTAATATTTTCTTCGCTTTATCTCGTTTTGTAGTAGATAAAGAATAGAATTGTATTGTATTTTATAATTTTTCATGTTTGCATGCATTTTATCAAAAAAAAAACGGGAATCAAATTAAAAAGAGATGTTAGACCTTTTGTTAAATGGTGTATTCAACTTAAATATAGGAATATTCATTCGTCCATTCAAAAAAAAATTCTAGTTTTAATTTTCTAGGCTTTAAACATTCCTTGTATTTTACTATTGGTTGTGAAATTAATACATGACATTGATCTACCAATAAAAATTTTGGTAATTAACCGCATTTTGCGAAACCAAAAGTATTTATGTATGTATCTTTTATTATTATTATTATGTGGGAGTTAAGCTATCATTTCATCACGCGCAAAATATTATGTATGTTATGACTGAATATGCGAATTATTTATCAATAATTTTAAATTAAGTAATAATAACATTTTATGGAGTTAATCTTTGATACTTCCAATTATTGTGATAAAAATATTTAATAGTAATAAGTTACTAATTTAAGTATTGGGAATTTTGCTGCTTTAATTTGATCTGTTTTACAAGAAAAATCAAAAGGGTGCTCATTTATAATATTATTATTATTATTAATAATAATAAAATTTCTAATTAATTATACTTGCTGTTTTTCTCTGTAATCGCCACAGTTTATATGATAAAAAAATCTTCTAAATTCAAAATAGATATTTCGATGTTACTTGCAAATAAAAAACAAAAAAGAAAGTTTTTGATATACTTATTGTTAGATAAAATTAATAAGTGATTAGAAAATACTCATGTAAAAGTTAACAAACGTTGGATATGATAAAACTGAGATAAGATTACAATCAAATGATTTTTTTTGAGAATGCATTTAGCTATTGTTGTTCTTGATGTTATTTAAACGCCTTATTATATTACTTATTATAATGTATTATTATTATTATTATTATTATTACTATTATTAATTGTTTATATAGTGTCTGTTTTATAGACTATTTTTAGAATAAATTTCAAATTGAACCCCAGATTCAATAATAGCCAATGTAATGATTGCATGTATATAAATACAATTAAAAACTACATTAAAACTTTCTTGTTTTATTTATAATTTAGTAATAATTATGTTGAATTGATTAACACAGTAATCTTATATGGGAATTCTAAACTTACTTTATAATTGTTATATAGGGTAGTCTCAATTTTTAATGGTCACTTTTCAAGCTACAAATTTTTTATTTTTAAAATGGAAACTCCTTTTTATTTTAGTACGACTAACAAATGAACAAGTTTTATCTCAAAGATTCTTTCTGTAAAAAGAAAGAAAGACCAAAATCTAATTCCTTTCCTTTGCACAGAATGTAATTGTTTCTGTTTTAGTAATAATCTTAATTTAGCTTAAGGAAAACCTCATATTTAAAGATATGCACCTGCACCATATAAATATGAATAATCCATACTTTATCACATTTACTATGCAAAACTGCAATATTTCTTTTTGGGTTTGTTATTTAAAAAAGTAGGCTGTTATAACTATAAGTGTTAGACATAACTAGGTAAAAACAAACAAACCAAAACAGGAACATCAAAGATATCAAATTCCCGTTGTCATGATTTTTAATTAAAACTTTTGTTAAGTAGAACAAATATTATTTGCGCTATCTAGAGTGTGATTTTTTCTTCTTCTTGTAGTAAGAATTTTTTAAATAAAACTTGTTCATTTGTTATTGTTTTATTCAGGCTTTTGTTTTCACCAAAGAAAAGCATTTTCCATGACTTACTGTTTTGAACTGAAAAGTACAATAGACTGTATAACTTGGTAACAGTACCAACAAATCATAAATAGTTGAAAAGCTTAAAAAATAAGCTTCTCAGCAGTACAACCGATAAGGGCAGTTTCCATTTAAAAAACTAAAAATTACTTTTGTATCTTGGAAAGTGTGGACTGACTAACCACTGAAAAATTTTTTCCCTTCCCAATTACCATTTATTTTTCAATTTACTTAAGACAGATTATTATAAAGTTCATTAGTAGGATTTTTAACTGATTCTTCTATCTAATCTCTATTAGAACTTTAACAACTTTTAGTATAATTATAGCATGAAAGGATTAATATTATTACAGCTGAAGGAACACTGAGTCTTCATTAAATTTCACAGATTTTGAACTGCTTTTCAATACACAACTGATCTACTACAATATTAAGTAGCACAACATCTAAGCCTTTTTTTAGATCAAATGCCTATACTCACTCCTCCACCTTTTATTATACTCAGTTCTACAATAAAATAATAACGACTAGTAATAAAAGGAAATTTTAAGTATTGAATCAATCTCTTAGCACTAATCTTAAATAAACAAAGAAACTTCAAGCATCAAGGTACTGAATTCACTGTAAGAGAAATCAGTTTCTAAATTATTTTCACAACGTTTTTCCATACACATTAACATTTAGCTTTCACGTTTTCATCTAAGCTTTAATCTAGGACTTATGGAAACCATTTCACGATTTTGTGATGTTATGATATTTTTTCCAACTAGATCTTTCTTTATTTCCAAGTATATTCTTACTCTTCGGTCTAAATATGGTTTTTAAAATTTTACCATTCCACTTTCTGCAGGTTTTCTTCTTCAGCTTTTGTGAGAGTTAAGGTTTCTGCTGCATTTAATAATGTACAACGTCCATTCACTCATTGTTATGATAATAAATCAAATTATTATTGTCTGTGTATTTAGAACCAAACATGCATTGATCAAGTCAAACACTAGTAAATTTCATGCCTCATAATTATTTAATTATTTGTCTAGATCTTTGGTGTTTACAATACAGTGCTTCGAATATTAGTCATTGTATTTAACGTTTAACTCGTGTTACTCGCTCTCTTGTTTCTCTCTTTTTCGTGCTCTCTTGCATTCCTTGTCTCAGCAACTTCAACACCCCTTTCGCCAGTCAAAACTTAATTTTATTCTACCTGCAAAAACATGTCTTTTACTTATCGTCAATAACCTCCCATACAATATAACGCTACAGGACCACGCTCTTCTCAGAGCATATCAAATACGATGACCAATGTTCCTGCTCAACACGACGCTGAGCTAGCCGGATGTTACAATTGGCCGACGTCTAAGCTGATTAGTGACAATTGGCGCTCCTAACCTGACGCCGTCTCCAACCAATTAACGAGTAGCAGAGAATCCACGGACTAGGATTCGACCCACGAAAAGGCAACAGGACATGGTAAATACGGATTCTAGAGCTGGAGCACCCAACCATCACCACTACAGCAAAACGCAGCAGCAAACGTCGCGACACCGAGAGACGCCAGCATGGAGCCGGCTATTGCCTTGCTCATTCAATAAATTGCTAGCCTGCAGTCGCAGCAACAATCCGCCGCCACCACAACCATACCCCTGCCGGACTTCCGCGGACTGGACTACGAAGATCCGGAGAGGCTCCTGCAAGCATGCCTCGACGTACTGAAGCATATCCCCAGTTCCGCGGAGATTCCGTAACCTGGTGGAAGCAACATCAGGCCGCACTGATAACGAACCTAGAAGAGCTGAAGACCGCATTCAGAAACAAGTACAACAACCAGGTGAGAAGAGTCAAGCTACAGACAGCACTATGGGGCCGGCGGCAAGCCAATGATGAACCCGCCACCGAATTCATCCTGAAAAAACAGCTTCGGTTCGTCGCATCCACCATCAAGAACGCGAAGCTGATCAGGCTATGCCAGGCACTTCTGTAAGATAACATCGCGGTGTATTGTGCCTTCGCACCTGGCTCGATCAGAACCTCTCACCACACTTCATGAGGACGTCTCCTCGCCGACAGACACACGGCACCCATTACCTCCCACGATTTTACAACGTTAGATGAGCTTACGGCCGCACCGCCCCTCATCAATCGCAATAATGCTCGGATCAACTTCCTTGTCACAGCCGATGTTCATCACAGCCAGGGCGACGAGCAGACCTCCAAGATCTCGCCGTTGACGCTATGAACCCATCGGCGACCGACGACATTACAGTCACGCTCAACCACCAAAGTCTGTCGACGATGAGCTCGAGGCCACAACAGCCCTCGCCGTCTCAGCCGCTTGCACAACTACAACCTCAGATGATCATTGCCGATAGCAAGCCCTTATTCCCACCAACCAGCGATCTAGGAAACACGAGGTGTCCGCCGCCGCCGGCCTTCCTGCCAGGCACGCAACGGCTCACAAAAGCGCTGCCATGACGTGCTCACACTACAAAGATATCAGCAACGACGCTGACGCCGACGCCGAAGCATTACAAACACAAGCCACTGCAAGGGGCCGGCCCAAGTAGATCGCAATCGAAAACAACAGGAGGTCGATCAAACCCCAGGTTCAGCAGCAACGACGCACAGAGATGACGCTTCCTCATCGCACGTACCACCGTCTGAGAACCGCATCTCTCACCAACAAACCTGTGTGGTCGTGACAGGAGCCGTCGCACCGCAAGGTCCAACAACGCCGCTACCAAGTGACCTGCACCTGCTAGAACGCTACCTGCCTCGCCGACTGCATCTCCATCGATTTTAACAGAGATCGCCAGTATAGTTAACGATAAGTGTCCACAGTGCGGTGAACACTCTATTAGCATTAAAACCACAGTTAATAATTAGCGTAAGTGAAGAGATAGTTGTTATCAACACTTAGTTATTAATTAATATTCAAATTTAACGTTCATATTAACCGCATGTATGACTCATGTATAATCACTGCTCAAAGAAAAAAAATCAATAAAATTAAGGGTCGACCAACGAGCCGGTCTTGGCTCAGTCTCGTGAACGGGGAAGAATGATACCAGGCACAAGGTGCAAGATCACAAACTGGCCAACCCAATCCACGTCACAACCAATAAGGGTCACTACCCCTTTTGACTTAATGGAAAAATCAATAATCACGCATATAAAAAGACGAGCACTCGTGTTACTATCTCACTCCACGGCGAGCTCCGAACAAAGCAGACGTGTACAAGACCAGCTTATTCGATAAAACAGACAGGGCGACAAATGCCACCCTTGGGTGCCATTTATCCTTGAGTTTTATATTGTTTCATTTTTAATAAAAGATAGGGCGAACCAGATCTTTGATCTGTTATTTGATAAAAGTTAATCCGCAAGAAGAGCGAAGACGAAATCATGCATCCCATCCACAGCCTCAAGTACTCAGAAGAGGAATACATCCGAAGAATCCAGAAGATGATCACCGAATTGGGACTTGCGGCAGCCATGGAGAAGTTGCGACCCGTACACCCCGACACTCGCAGCGAAGATGCAACGCGGCCCCTCGGTGCCTGAAGTGTGCAAAAGCGCACCATACCGTGAACTGCGGCGGCTCACATCTGGCTAATTACAAGGAGTGCCCCCGGTATCCCCGAGTAGTGAGCGCATCCGTCGACACAAACCGGGGTTGCCCCACACCACCATCAGACCGCCCAGTTACCAACCCCAGATCCGGCGAGAAACGCATGCCTACCGCACCAGCATCGGTCTCGATTTCGATGCTCTCTTCAGGGCCCTGCAATCGCTCGGCTGACATCTCTGCGAGGTCTCCGGTCTCGTGGACATGCTGACCGCAGTCGGATCTTTTGTTAACGAAGTCATGGCCTCTTGGAGAGTCTAGAAGCCATCCACCATCCAGGACCAGGACACCTCCCCCCAGTTAGCCATCGCCAGTGAATTTACCGAGCAACGTAGTTTCCAGCGTTACGCTCGCATTCGGAAGGTTCGGGTCATTTTTTCGGCAGGGAATTAACTTTGAATTGATTGATTGTTACTCTCTCTCTCTTGTTTTGGTCCTCTTGTTCCTCTCTTGTTCGCGCGCTCTTGCAACTCTTGCCTCGGCAACTTCAACACCCCTTTCGCCAGCCAAGACCTACCTAACCTCATTCTACATACAATAACATATCTTTTATTTATCATTAAACCCTCAACATTTCTCATGCAATATAACGCTATAGGGCCATGCTCTTCTCGGAACACCTAAAGGACGACGTCCTAACCAATGCTCTTGCTCAACACAACGCTGACGCTACCATCAACCTGCACTAAACTAGCCGGATGTTACAATTGACCGACGCCGTCTCCGACGCCTAACCTGATTGATGACAGTATGACTATAATATGATGGGAGTACTGTATAACACTTGTTACTAATTTGTTAGTTTCCTTCATCAGTTATAATACCAACACTGTATCTGTGTGTACATACAGACTTCTAGTATACCTTTCTCCAATTTTTATAGCTCCGTTCAAAACCATTCCCCGATTGGGGGACTCGAGACTCCAGCAATTTTGTTTTAAACGTTGTCATTGATAATACTATTAGAGATGTTTATTGGGGCTTTTAATGAGGTGGTTTCCTGTTGCTGTTGACCTTTATGGTTCATTCATCTTCAGGGGCAATTTTTCATCCCAAAGATAAGAGTGTTCCTGCTCTTACCGGTTCATCTACCGAGGCTGTTTACCAGTAAGAGTTGATTGCTTATTCCTACGATCACTCGATTCCTACCAAGAGAATGTTACCCACCTTCCACCTCAAGAAGGTACAGGTTCAGGATTCTGTCACCTTTTCGCTTTTACAAACCTCTCAAGAATTTCAGAAGCATTACTAGTAAGGAATTATATGATGTAACGATGCGCCAAAAAGCTGTGAAAGTGGTAAATCAGCTAGTCCTGGCGACATACCCATCGAACTTATTAAGAGCAGACCATCGTGTATCATAAATTTTATAAAAGGTATTTATTCTGAGCCGAAAAGTTCCAAAAAACGTAAGTTTTCCGAGTCCCGTTTTTGATAATATACAGGGTGTTGAAAGTTCATGAAACGATGTAGTTTTTTTTATTCTTGTCATTTTTTCTTAGATATTCTACCATTTTGGAGTAAATAGAACTAACCAACAAATTAATAAACCAAATGATGTCCTACTGCTATAATGCGCACTTCAAGCCTTCTTGCTATTGACTGTCATATCAGTTCAAGAATTCTTTGCGTGTTTCGTATAGCATTAAAAGATGTTACTATCCTATTCAAAGGAGAAAATCAAGAGAATTCAAATCGTGACTTGGGAAACCATGGTTGTCGAATCCGAGAATCAATGATGTGATGTACATCTTGTTTAGATATTTTGTATTGTACACTAAAATATGAACTACAATATACTTTTTACAGGTTTTCCAGCAATTTAGCAACTCTTTTTCCAGAAGCTGTCTATATGTAAAGCTTCAACTTCAACACCTCGCATAGAGAAAAAGAGAAAAACCGAGGAAAGACCTATTTCCTAGAAAATCTTAAATTTTCAAAATGTTTTTAGGTCAACAATACGCATTCACGGAATTATTTCGTTTCGAAGAAACAAACTGAAACCTAATATACGAGGGCTGTTTGACGGAAGCGTGACTTTCCGCTAGATGGCGCTGATATCGGTAAATCGAAAACATTAGCATATACGTCAGTCTTTTAGAGGCTTAACCTCCAAATTTCATGTCAATCTGTGAAATAGTATACATTTGGCAGTCATAGAAATCAATCAAGTTTGTGCTATTTTGTAAATATGGAAAAACGTGAATTTCGTGTTTTAATTAAACATTATTTTTTACGTGGAAAAACAGTGAAAGAAACTGAGGAGAAATTACGGAAATATTACGGTGAATCTGCTCCATCGCATGGAATGGTTTCCAAGTGGTTTAATTCATTTAAAACTGGCCGTATGAGCACTGACGATGGTGAACGCCCCGGGCCCTTACAAACGGTCACTACTAAGGAAATCGTTGACAAAATCCATAATATGGTAATGGCTGATCGACGTTTGAAAGTGCGCGAGATAGTTGATGCTGTTGGCATCTCAATCGAACGGGTGCATAATATTTTACACGAACATTTGCATATGAAAAAGGTATCAGCAAGATGGGTGCCGCGATTACTCACAGTGGACCAAATGAGAATTAGTGTTCAACCTTCAAATCAATGTTTGGTCATGTTACAACGTAATCCAGTTGAGTTTTTTCGCCGATATGTGACTGTTGACGAAACCTGGATCCACCACCATACCCCTGAGACAAAGGAACAGTGAAACAATGGATATCACCAGACGAACGTGCACCAAAGAAGACTAAAATTGGTCACTCGGCTAATAAGGTCATGGCGACTATTTTTTGGGATTCTAAAGGCATAATCCATATTGACTATTTGGAAAGGGGTAAAACAATAACTGGCCAATATTATGCTGATTTATTGACCCGTTTTGATGTTATCTTAAAGAAAAAAACGCCCACATTTGGCACGTAAGAAAGTGCTCTTTCATTACGACAACGCCCCATCTCATTCATCTGCAATTGCAACCGCTAAATTGGTACAATTACGCTACGAACTGCTTCCCCATCCACCATACTCACCGGATCTGGCCCCAAGAGACTTTTTTTATTTCCGAATTTGAAAAAATCTCTCGCAGGAAAAAAATTCGCATCAAATGAAGAGGTTATTGCTGCAACGCAGGCCTATTTTGACGAGTTGCCAAAAGAACATTTCTCAGAAGGCTTAAAGAAATTGGAAAGTCGTTGGACTAAGTGTGTAGCACTTGAAGGGAACTATGTTGAAAAATAATAAAAAAAATCTAGGCTAAACCTGTTCTTTATTGAAATGTCACACTTCCGTCAAACAGCCCTCGTACAACGATTCCCAGAAAAGATCTAGAATTGGTATAATGGACCATAAATTGTAAGATACGGAAGAAATGTTCCAAAAACAACTTTTATCGAGTTAAAAATTCGAAATTTTATACAGGGTGTTGAAAAATTAACTTCTATGTATATTAAACAAATGTACAGATTAACTAACATCTTAAATCAAATAGCCTAATATCTAATTTTATGTCTCAATCAGTCCGTTTACTTCTGTAAATCTCTTCAGAGATTTTTATTATAAAAAGCTATAAAATCATATGTAATGATTTGTTATCGTTGATAACTATTTTTTTGCAATTATTGGTAATTAATTTTATAATCTTTAGTATTGATTTCGATCTACCCCTGATGACTGCTGTCACCATTGGTTGCATACATTCTAGGCGCTTTGCGTTTTACCCTGTTATCGTTAGGTGGAGCTAACTTCGCTCGGTGTTCGTTTAAAAATCTGCAATTTTCCTTTGGGACTTATCAATCTTTTTCCGTTTCTTTTTAAATTAACATCGCCGCAAATCGATTATCGAATATTTATATTTTGGTGGAATTACTACCTGGGAAATATACTCATTCTTTGAAAAAAAGAATTTCTTTGATTGTATAAATCTTAATTACATATTCGTGAATTCACTGAATCACAGTTTCCTTTAAGCGTACTCATAGGTAATTGTTCTGTTCGAAAAATATGATTTATCGCGCTAGTATAGTTAATATTTCCTTCTGGATTTTCTCTTTTACATTCTTAATTCGAATTCTTGTTCGTTATAGTTTTATCAGCCCCAACGATATCTTTGGTTATAATTGCAACTATATCGGGCGTGAGAATATGGCGAAGTTCACTTATGGGTGATTTTTGAATCAGCAGCTACAGAGTAGTAGCACACAAGGTATGAGCTTTTCTTTATTCTTACGTTGCCATTTTTTCAAATTGCACCCAGTCCTTTAATGTACATTAAATTTTGAAGAAGCATTTAGTCTCGTTGTTGTGGGAGACGCCACTGGGAGAGTATCTGGTTGTCCTTCTCTCATAAGGAGCAGATCTACATTTCAAATTCAGGCTCGACTTAAATAACGAAGAAAGGATTATGGCTGAACTGTTGTAACTGAGCAACATCGAAAGCGCTCGGAGCTTAAAATTGGTTTTCTGCACTGCAAGAAACGTTGAAATCGGTTCAAGCTACACAACCTTACATTCTTCAAGTTATGTGCAGACTGCACAGAACTTGGTTTTGCCGTTTCGGGTTACAAAGCATAATCTAAAATTAATCCAAGTTGTAACAATAACATACAAACCCAACTATCTTACTTGAATGGGATTACCGTCTCGTTATGACAAAACTCAGGTAGATTTAGACATTATAAACAGAGCAAGATTGCCAAATTTCCAGGAGCGAAAGTCCAAATCTTTACGTGATGATCCGCATTATCTTTGGTGCTATCAGCTCTCCATACAAGGATACAAGGTTTAGTGTGTCAAACATAAGAATGCGGAAGAACTTTGTCCAGCACTTGGTCCGGTCACCCAAGTCATCTTTGCCAACCTTTATATCGGTGATATCTTGGACTATGTTGCAACATACCATAAATATTGCCTCCAATGTTGCAAAACATCAAAACATTTGGTAGCCATTATCGTTTTTATCGCACAGAATTATTTATAAAGAATCAGTTTAATTATTAAAATACTAACTACTCACCTAATGGGCCTTAGAACAGTAGACAAATAGTCTAATAACTACTACAAAATTGAAATGTGGAAAAACAATAAGGTTTCATAAAATTAATTACAAAAAACTTACAAGTTGAAACAATTATACATAACTTCGTTTCAAATTACTGGTGCAAGTACGTGTGTGTCCCTGCTCTTTATATATCGTCTATTTTGTAGCAGAAGTAACACCACATTAAAAAATAATTATTCTAAGACTTGATTAGTATACTATAAATCACAACCTAAACAATTTTACATTGAATTAGGCGGTAGTAGTAAGATATAAAAGGAAAGTTGCACAAATCCTATAACGTAGACTCCTAAATCAAACGATATCGTATGAAACTACCAACAGAGCATCTCAAAATGTCCTGACACTTACGAAACACCCACAAGCAAAAGACTGATATCAATCTTATTTACCACCGGCACAGTCTTATTTCTTTATACAAAAGCTTGTAGATGAAACTAATTATTATTATACAGGTAGGTATTTCATATTTTGTCAAATCTGAAATTTTTATTTTTTCAAATGTGTAACATACAACACAACACACAGTCAAAAATATCAAGATGAAAATAGGAGTTTAACTAGGTATCTTGAAAGAAAGACTTTTAACTGAAAACTACCAAAGAAAATTGTTCAGTTTTTAATATTTTTATAGCTAATGTGTAAATATATAAATAATTTGAAATGAAATTTTACGATAATGTTCCTATTTCTATTGTAATAATATAAAAATCCCATTTTCAAAAAGGTTAACAAGAATTCATCTTGTAAAAGTCCATGAAATTACAAAATACTACTACAGCGTTGAATAAGTTGCCTATACTATAGGCGCTGCTATACAAATTATTTTTTCAAACTATTAAGAGATAAAACAAGCGACAAATTTGAAAGGATACCAATAAATATCGAAACATATTTACAGTGTTTGACAAGTTTTTTGTAAATTGTAAGGTAAGATCGAGTTCAATATTAAAATACTCGATTTAGATTATTTTTTTATTACAATCATAGTTTTTTTTGCTGAAACTCAGGTGACAGATTTTTTATTTGTCCAAGTTCAATTCAAAAATCAAGACTTTTAAAAAAATTTAGTACTTAAAAGTTTGCAAAGAAATCTTTGAAGCCTGTCAAACATTATTCGATAAATCAAAGAAGATTTTATACAAAAATTTCTAAGTCTGTAATGTGCAGTTTTCATTTATTAGTTTTGTTTACAGATCATTGTAAATTTTTATTAATTGTGTTAAAGATAACCTTTATCAAAAGAAGTTCTAAGCATTTTACGAAGACCTAAGTACTGGGATCTTAATAATTAATTCATTTTAAGGTCCAAAGGTCTCTACTTCAAATGGGATGAAGATGTTGTGTTCCATGATGTGCTTGTATTTAGATTTCTTATTCGTAGCTGCTTTTGCAGCAACAGCTCCTGCAGTTTTTGAAGAAAAGGGCAAGTTTGAAGGTGGAATCAAGTAGCAGCCCAGACTAAAGGTTGACCATTCGCCCATGGTATTAAGGTCATCCCGTCTATATTCGCGTAATAAACCAACAGGTTCTCGGGTAGATGGAACATCAACCAACGAAAATGCGCGCTTCAAAATGTCGTTCAACTCGTTATAGAGGGGATGTCTTCCAACGTTGAATTTACATGATAGTCCATGTGTCTCTCTGAGATTTACAGTAAAACTGCATTGACACGTGTGGGGATGGCATATCTTGCTTCTCAATCTTAAATCCGTAGCGATTCTAAAACAATTGTTATCCAAAAAGATGCCCACGGATCTAGAAAGGACTGCATGAACCTATGAAGAAGACTTCTTTTTCTATAAACCTAAGTATAGTGCTTGTCCTCATCGGTGTGGAATACTAGGTTATTAATAATTCTGGACACAATGATTTCATCCCAGTTTCTTTGGAATGCAGGTAAGGTAAGGGTGCAGTCTCTAAATTTCTGGCTCCATGCTTCAAAGGCCTCGAGAAATAAAGGCACTGATTTGACTAAGTCCTGTGTACCGTATACTGGAGCCAGGAAAGCAGGAAGACAGATATCTACGGTTTGACGAATCCCCAGTCCTCTATAGTTGATAGGAAGGCTAGCAATAGTTTTTTGTTCATCGTTCAGGGACGAATTGCAAATCATTTGTAATGAAGTAAATATAAAATCATCAAATCTTTGTAGTATGTCCATGCAATTCCAGAAAGGGCCCGTTCTAAGAAGGCGGGTTAGTTTTGGGATATAAAGCAGTTGCGTAGTAGATAATATGCGATGTGATGGTTGATACTGTCCAGTTAAGACTAGGTTGTTGATTTCAACCAATCATTTCGAACCACAAGTAGAGACGTTTGAGTTCTTTTTGGAACGATTATCAATTTATTTTGAAGTAAGTAAAGTTCCAGATAAATCCAAGGTAGAGCAGTTACATCTAATTCTTGGTGCCGAAAAATATAAGTTGTTCCGTGAAACTATCAGTCCTAAGACTTTGCAACAAGTAACTTACAAAGAGTGTTGTGATGCACTGACTGCGTTCATCCAATCTATAAAATGTACAATTGCAGAAAGGTACAGATTTTATAGCAGGACTCAACAAAAAGGTGAGTATTTACCAGATAAAATTTCTGTTATCAAGTCATTGTCATTAAGCTGCAGATTTGGAGATTCTCTGAATAATGCACTTCGTAATCGCCTAGTAAGTGTATTGAAAAACAAAGTAATGGTAAAAAAATTACTTTTAGCAGATGAAAATTTAACTTTTGCTAATGCGTGCAAAATAGTAAGAGATTCAGAGTCAGTCAGTTTGGTGATAATAACAATGCAGGAAGTGCAATTAGTCATGCCAATAGTCGTAGAGGGTGTGCTGCAATACCTGGTGGTCGCGGGCGTTATTACCAACAACATCATAGAAGTGTTAGTCCAAAAACTCGATATCAACCTAGAGCTTTAAATAAAAGTTGTGTAAGGCTTGTTTTATTAAACATAAGCCAGAAGATTGTCCGTCTAAAGCTTGGACTCGTTTTAAATGCTAATTACGTGGACATACAGCTCGCTTTTGCCATAATAGTGATTGAAAACTGCGGATTCCGTCATGACTGTTATAAATAATTACCCATGTTTGTCGATTTCAGGTGTAGCAGATCTTAGACCACTTACCAAAAATTGGTAGATTAATAAAGTTGAACTAGAGGTTTATGTCGACTGTGGGAGCTCTCTTACTCTGTGTTCTCTGTCTACCTACAATGTGAAGTTATCGAGTCATAAATTGTCACCCTATATGGGTAAATTCTTAGCAGCTACTGGTATAAGTCTAAATATATATGGCATCACGTATGGAAATGTTTGCGTGAGTGTGTCTAACTTATCTAAGTCTTATTCTAGTTTACCACTAATTATTGTGAAAGATCTGTCTTATTCAGTGATTTTAAGAAGAGATTAGTTAGATATTTTGTGTTCAAGTTGGTGTGAAGCTGTTAGTCCTATTGTAAATAACAACTTACAGTCATTTGTTTGTTCAGTTCAATCAAATATAGTTAGTGATTTAAGTCGTGGATATCCCAACGCTTTTGGTTTAGCAAATTAAACAATGTAAAGTCTCTATTAATTTGAAGGACGATGCTGTCCCAGTCTTTCATAAGGCATATACGGCTCCATATGCTTTACGTGGCGAGGTTTGTCAAGAGTTGGATCTTTTAGAGACTGAAGGGATTATAGAAAAAGTTCGTTATAGTCAGTGGGCTTCACCGATGGTTTGTATGGTTAGAAACTCGGGTAAAATCCGACTTTGTGTCGATTGCAAAACCACCGTGAATCCTCAATTTCGTATGGATTAGATTCCAGTACCTCATCATTGCGATTTAATTAACGATTTTGCATGGTGTACTATCTTTTGCCGTGTGAACCTTTCGAATGCTTTCATGCAATTATTAGTTGATGAATCAAGTGTACCGTTGTTAACAGTTAATACTATTAAGAGTCTTTTTCGTTACAAAAGGCTAATATTTGGTCTTGCCTCAGCACCTGTTATTTCGTTGGGAGCTGTGGATGTAATCCTAGGAGGAATAAAACGTTGTGGATCTTTTTATCATGATGCCTTAGTAGGGGGAGAAGTGTTGCGTTTTGTATGGCTACTTTACGTCAAGTTTTAGCTAAGTCTGAAGAATATAATGTGAGAACTAACTTAGAAAAAAGTGAATTTTTTGTCAGTTTGTTGGAATTCATAGGCTTTACTCTGTCTGTTGCGGGTAAAGAAATGTCAGTTCCTTCACTAAACTAAAGTCTTTCTTGTCTATGCTCAATTATTATTATCAGGGCTTTATCCCAATGTGTTATGATCTACTTGAACCTTTGAATAGGCTACTTAGAAAAGATGTAGAATAGAATTGGTCTAAGAGATGTGAGGAAGCTTTTAGTAAAGCGAAGTCTAGCGTAGCTCAAAAGACTTTATTGGCGTTGTTCGACCCCACTAAGCCTAAATCTCTTACGGTGGATAGTAGTTCTTATGCGGTAGAGGCAATGACGTAGATTTTCCTATCATATTTGAGTTCACCACTTCAAATAAGGTTTAGCAGTAATATTTGGTCTAAAGAAGTTTCACAAATATTTGTATGGTCAAAAACTTACTATTTACAGCGACTATCAATCTTTGAAAATTGTTTTCTGAGTCAAAGAATATTCCTGTAATAGCATCTGCTCGTGTAACTAAATGGGCTGTAATTTTGTCTTGGTATAATTACTGTATTGTCTATCAGAGGAGAGCTAATATACCTCAAGCAAATCTTATCTCTGGTTTGCCTTGTAAGGAACAAGTTGCTATTCCGGAGTGTAATTTTATTTACTTGTTGACTCCGTTAGTAGACTATAAAGTTGTGTCTATAAAATCAGCTGATTGTCCTGTATTGTCGGAAGTTATGAAGTTTTTGCCTTTAAATTGGTCTTATTATAATAAATCTCATAGTCATTTAAGTCGTTACTTTAAGGTCAGAAATGAGTTATCGTTGTATCAAGGTTGTTTACTGTATGGAGACCGTGGGTTGTTCCTAAGTCTTTGCAGACAGAGGTTTTGAAGGCCATTTATCATAGTCGTATGTGTGGTGGCCTACTTTAAAAGCAAATATTTATAAATTTGTTAAAAGTTGTCATGTGTATCAGTCAGCCCAAAGGTTGAATCAAAATAAGTTTCGTCAGTCGTGGCCGGTTTGAAAGTCACCATGGGAGCGTATTCATTAAGATTTTTTTCATTTTCAATCTAAAAATTATTTGATAGTCCTAGATCCATATTCCAAATGAATAGAATGTTTTTATATGTCTTCTTTAACTTATCTATCTATGATATCTAAGTTAAATGATATTTTCGCTAGATTTTCCTTTCCTGAAACCATTTGTTTTGACAATGGCCAGCCGTTTACAACTCAAAAATTTAAGCAATACTGTCAATGTAAAGGTATTAAACTTGTTTTATCCCACCGTATTCTCTCCAGTCTAATGGCTTAGCAGAGCGTGCAGTTCAACATTTAAAAGAATGTTAACGAAGTCAGTTCTTGATAATATAGTCGTAACAAGGATGATATTCTTACGAATTGTCTGTTTAGCTATAGGGCAACTTCGTTCGCGGTCACTGGCGTATCGCGGATGGTTGCTATGTTAACATATACACCTAAGATTACTTTAAGTGTTTCAAGTCCGGCCAATGAGTCACAAGTCGAGGTAAAACCTAAGTCAATTCTTAAAGTTAAAATTCCTGAGTTTAGTGAGGGTGAATGTCAAAAATGTCAAAGGTCATGCCAATTGATTTCCAGGTGTTGTGAAGGTAAAAGTTGGTAATGTCATTTACATAGTATTAATGGATAATGGTATAGTACATAAAGTTCATGCTAACCAATTAAAGATCAATACTAGCAAAAATACAGGTACGAATAACGACGATGATTTAGTGACTTTGAATGGCAGAGTCGTTGGGCCGAGCTCAGAGAGTTGTAATAATGAAGTATTAAGTAATGAAGTGAGTGTAAGTGTTCCGGGTCCTGCGCCTGCTAGGGAAGAAAATAAGAAAGTCACCAGATCAGGTGGGATTGTAAAATCAACTGTTAGATTTTCGCATAGCGCATACATGTAAGTCAATAATTAAAATTTATTTTTTATTTATCTTAAAAAATGGAAGAATAGTGTTATATTGTCAGTTTTTGCTGTTCGTGTTGTTACTTAGTTACTGTTGACAGTTGTCAGTCGAGTTTTTTTCGGTCCTCTCTCACTGGTATGTCATTGTATAATTATTAACATATTAATTACACAGTTTATTTAATATTAATTGTGACTCATTTTGTAGTATTATAGTCTTAAAAGACAACAGTTTCCACTTAGATCATTTTTATTATTGATTGACGTAACTATCAACTCTCATGAGAAAGATAATAATTTCATTATTCTTCAGTTTTACCATTTTAAATAAAAGTCATTGTTTGACATTTACTGAAAGATTATTTGTTTTGTCCATTTTATTTTTCATAATCTTCAAACATTGTTTTTATATGTTTAACAAACTTCGTTCTATACCATTTAACTTTTAAATTACAAAACAAAGTCATCCGTTTAAAGTGCATAGTTGTATTTAACAGAACTATGTCTAACACACCTAATACCAAACAGAAATAAAAATGCAAGACCTTTTGAAAACATTTTTGACGATTTTGCTACTGTGCTGCAATAACCTGACAAGCGCATAAATTATTTTTTATGCCTTTACTGATAACTAAGATTGAGGTTAACTAACCTTTTGGTAAAAATACACAAACACGATTATAAATTTAATTTAATTATACAATAGAAAATGTCATTTGTAAAATATGAATAAAGATAATTCGACACTGCTCTTCTACAATCTCAAACGTATTTTACGCAATAATATGTATTTGTGATGTTACCAGTTTTACCATTTTCTCTTTAATTGATGTCCTTGGACACGTAAACTATATTTCAATGTAATCTTTACACAGAATATTCGTTAAATTTGAGAATGTTCATTTATCTTCTCACTGGAGAAAAACTTGCTCAAGTCTCAATCTCACACTGGGGAAAGGCTTTTTTATCTCAGATCCGCTCTTAATCTATCTACTGTTTACCATCATAATCTGACTTAAAATTCATTATGTAGTCATTTATTGATGTAAGCAAGGCTAATTTACAACAAAGAAATTAATTTGGTAAAATAAACACTGAATTTACTTAAAGATCGTCTTCCTTTTTACTTTTTAAATGGCTTGGCTATAAGATATTTTTGTCAAGGTTAAATTGCGTAAATTTCGCTTCAATCTTTGAGTTACTGGTTGAGAATACAATCAATAAAATTGATTTGACTTTTCTTTGAAGTACAGCATGACGAGAAATTTTAATTTTACGGCCCAGATCAAAATTTATGCACAAGATCTCGTTCCTCATTTATTTAATGCGTACTTGGTTCACCGTTAAAGCTATTTATGAATGATTTATAAGTTACTGATGGTTAGATTTGAATTTGATTTACAACAGCTCATCAAAAGCATACTAGATGAACTTGATTTCATTTTTTTACATCCTTTTTAATAATTTTATGCAAACGCACGTGGATTATGCGTAAACGGACATTAATTTGATTTCATAAAATCCTCTCTCTATAGCGAATTTTTTGTTTAAAAGACCTTAACAATATACTATAATCAGCATGAATGCAATAATTGCTGTTAGATCGCGTTACAATCAAGGATACCTTCGAGGATGGAGTCAAGGTTGGTGTAACGAGTTAAAATATTGTCTTGTATGGCTCTAATCTTCTTGCAATTAAATCGATATACACGCCTTGATCTTCAATTTTAGATAAAGTATTTACTCATCATATTTCATTAAAAGTGAACGTATTTCTTGAAGGTAAGGTCTTACTTGACTGTATTTTTTCTTTAACATGTAATAAATAACGTAGTTCTTTGAATAAAAACAGCTAACTTGTTAGAAATATTTCTAGCTATCTTATTACCTTTAATTGTAAGCTTAAGGTTAGATAATTAACACATTAAAAGTGTATTATTAGGTATGTTAGATTTAATGCATAAATGCATAAAAATCTTTTTTTAATGTTGAAACAGTTAATCTTTGAGTAAACTTGGGAATGTAATAAAGAGGTTTTAGTACATTTCTGTAATAAGGGTCTTAATACCTCCACCCAAAATTCCTCTTCTCATGCTTGTTTGCACGACTGAATTGGTGTCGCAATTATTACCCTACTGTGAAACAAAAAGAAACCTTGTACGTTTATTTGAAAATCGTGCCAAATTAGGAAAACCATGAGTGTAGAAAAATCATAAAAAAAGAAACGCAAATAATAAACAAACACAGACATCGATCAAAGAGACGGAAAAAAACATACGATACAATTGCACAGATATGATTTAATTTAACACAAATGTAAGTATCAAGTAAGTCCCGCAAGGCAAATAGCATCTATGATGGCATGTGCTATTAGAGATAGTGTTTACTATTTCTAATATCATTTGATGAAAAGTTTCAATTTTACCTTTACCTTTAGATTCTTCAAGGAAATTTACTAAAATCTTACACAAAACAAACTAACAATAAGATTTTACTCCTCGGTAGAGCATACCGCCATAACGAAGTTCTTTCATTTATCTCTATCTGCAGCTATCGCTTTTACCTGCTGCCAACTCTTTCTCATTCTCCCACAGCATGGACCTCCTCCAGATAATCCGTAGTCGACCCTGTGCTTTCCTACCCTGAGGATTCCAGTCGAGGGCTTGCGGTGGAATTCTCTCAGGCACTTGTCTCAGCGTGTGGCCGATCCACCTCCATGCTTATTAATTGGTATCTGATGGGGTCTATACCTGAGCTCAGCATTAGTATTAGTGTTTGGCCACCATATTCTCATTATATTCCTAAGGCAACGATTAATAAACAACTTGCAATTTATTTTTTATGTCTCGGTTTACTTTCCACGTATCGCAACCACATAGGAGAACGGACTTGACGTTACTGTCAAAGATCAGAAGCTTTGTTTCTAAGTGAAGTTGTCGCGACCTCCAATCTAATTCTGCTTTCAACGTTCCTAATTGCTCCTCCATCCTTTTTCACCATACTACCAAAATAGTAAAATTCCTCCACCTACTCAATAACCTGTCCCTTCAGTTGAAATTATTGACGCGGATTTTCTTAGTTTTTGCAACATTTATGCGCATGCCTATGTTTGCCGTATCCGCTTCTAAATCCATCAACTTTGACTTAATATCACAAAAACTCAATGCTAGTAGGCACAAATTGTCAGCAAAAGCAAGATCTTGTAAGCGCTTATTCAATCCCCGTTAGTGGCTCTTCTCATCATTTCGTCTAAAGTCATCATAAGAAAGATAGGAGAAAGCATACATCCATGTCTTACCACAGACTTCGTGGTTATAGGTTCTGAGAGCTTCTCTTTATGTTTCACTTGGCAAGTATAATCTTTGTACATAGCTTGAATCATTTTTATTCCAAATTGTTCAGTTGACTTCCACAGCTTTCTTTGTTCACCGAATCAAGTCTTTTCGAAGTCGATGAACGGTAAGTAAAGCGGAGATTGAAACTCCACTCCTTGCTCAATGTTGGTTCTCGAAGTACTGATCTGTTCCGTATAGGACCGCCCTGCTCAAAACCCAAATTGCTCTTGCCTCAAGTGCCTTATCCCATGCTCTGCTATCCAATTCAAAAGTATCCTAGCGAGAATTTTGCTAGGTACCGAGAGCAGCGTGATCCCTCTCCAACAGTGGCAATTAGTTAGGCTCCTTTCTTGGGAAGTTTAATCAAAACTCCTTTATTCCAATCAGTAGGCATGATTTCACTATCCGATATTTCTTTAAACAGCGGCTCTAGTATCTCAGTCAACAACTGTGGATCAGCTTTCAGGGCTTCTGCTGTTACGTTGTCAACCCCAGGAGCTTTTCCTAATTTAAGTTGACCAATTGCTTGAACTATTTCTACTCTGGAAGGAGGTGTCGAAGAGATATCCTGGATTTTCTCAAATTCTCCTTGTTTTTCCTTCATTTTCTTAGTCAGGCGTTGCGGGTTTAGAACTCCTTGGAAGTGCTGTTTCCACCGTTCTATTTGCTCTTTTTCTGTAGTGACTTCTTACTTCACTGCTTTCATTTTTTACAGGTTTATTACCGACGAAGCAATTTTTGTGTGACAATATTTTTGTGATCCTATACCGTTCTTTAGAATTACCCGCATTAGCTGCTTGCTGATTAATAGGGTGTTTTTTTATCTTTTCTGAATTTTTGTTTCGCTCTTTTATTTAGTCCTAAGAATATCTTGTTAGCCTCCGTCTTTTTCTCTCTATTCCTGCTATTGTTCACGCTTGTCTTTACTTTTTTCCTATCCTGTATGGTCTTCCACATATCTTCTGACACATCAATCAAATCCAGTGAAATTTGCAAGTCATCAAGGAATTGAAGCATATCATTCGTGGGTGGTGATACTGGATTGATAAATAAAAACTGCAGAAAACCTAGATTACTGCTGAGAGGGTTATTCTTCATTTTCGCTTTCGCAAAGTGCTTTCCGGTCTTACACAACACATACACAACCAAGAGTATAATTCTGACAGGCTATATCGTCAAAGTATTTCAAATCCAGTTTATTGTTGGACGGTGTTACCATGAGAAGGTTGCAACATCCCGGAAAACTTTCCACATGATGGGGAAGCAATTATCTCAATGCCCCAATGCTTAATGACCAGACAACATGGCATTTACTTTGACTAGAAGCGTCAAAAGTAAGCGAAATTGAAAAAAGTCCACACTTTTTTCTTTTTGGCAGCTTGAATGCTTTTCTATGGCAAAAATCAAAGGTGTGCCCTAATAAATAATCTTTTTCTAATGGTATATTTCGGCTACGTGTACGATCAATAATAGCGGAGCAGAAAAACGATCTGCAGAACGAGTTATGTTGGATACTAAAAGCTTCCCTTTGTGTCCGTGAGGAGATCTACAGCGCAACTGTACGTTCAACAAATGAAAGAACTTGCAATTTGCCTGCTGGATAATCTGAGCTTCGTGCACCTGACTCATGGACTAGAGTGTGGACTAATATGTCTATAAAGTAACCCTCATGCGTCAGCTAAATCTTAGAATGGCCTTACATGCGGATGTGTTATCACAAAAAGTGCACTTGCAAACTTTGTCGTTGCATTCCCAGTTTGCATAAAGGTGGGTAATGCTTAGACAAAAGTATTCCGAGTAAAAGAAGAATCCTCAAAGCAACAAGTTCATCTAGGGTCTCTTGACAAAGATGTGATGAATAGGATTTTAATACTTTAAAAGCTAGAATAGTACTCTCCGGGACTCGCAGATTCAGATCATTGCTCTTCCTCGTACTGTTGTTAAAGTAACTATTTGACAATGTCGAACAGTCTGTGAATTCACTGCAGATTTTTCTGCGGATTGTTTGTGGCATGAAATCTTGATTAACCTAGACCACCTAATTTTTTTGATAGGTTTTTGATGCAGAAGACAGCGAAGTTAATGCTCCAAAAGCTTTTTTCCAGCACCACTACCGAGGAAAATTCTGACAGTTAAATTGGTCGTACAATGCTAGACGATGATTACCTTCACAAGTTTGTCTGGCCGTGTCCGGCCACTTTTGAACGAATAGTCAAAACATACGTCTAGCATGCGATTTGGCTCGTTTGACATTATGGTGTTTGATGGTGTGTGAGGTAGAGTCTATTAAAGATCAAAAACAAATAACGTTTGACGACAGCGCTTTCATGAAGACATCCCAGTCACACTTTTTTGAGTCCGAAAAACAAAACACGACTTGTAGTCCTGTTGTATATCCACTTCTCGAACATGGATGTGCCTGGACAGCAGATTAACATTCTTGCCATGCTCGTGTTTCATGCAAAAAATGACAACTCCATACAGATGTTGAGCCTTAGCGAAAAGACTTTCCACACCAAGAAAATTCGGAGTAGTCCGGACAGTTTGAATGACTGCATCGGCTGAGGAAGCAGAAAAGGTCCAATCTGCAAAATTTTTCCGAAGACTTCATGACCTCCACATCTACAAAGAGGGATACTGCTACAGCAAGGGAAAAGTTCAGTGCAGTTTTTCACTGTGGTAGTGAGAAATAGGCAACTAGAGTGTAATGTCCCAGCCGTCCTTTCACCAACAAGGGCGGCTTATAAGCAAGAGTTTTTTAGGGCATATTTCCAGATAAGGACATTTTTAAAGTTTCCCTAAACAACTCTAATACGGGTGACTGGATCACCTCAGCACAATATCTTTTTTCCAGAACATGTCCCTTAGTTACAGTTCTGCAGATTAAAGGCCTGCACAGGCAGTTTACAAAATTTATCGGGTTTTTTAGACCTACATCTGGTCAATCGAGCCGTCCAGGCCTGCTGGGTTATTCGGATCTGTCGGGCCGACCGGGCCGTTCGGGCCTTTCGGGCTTGTCGGACCTGCTTAAGGCTGGTCAGGCTTGTCGAGTTGTTATTTGTGTACGGATTCGAAACAGACAATTTTTATACTGCACCGGACCGAGATCTTTTCCGTACTGACTCAGTCGAGCTATTCTCGCACTGAATCGTACGGGAAGATTGTTGTGCTGACTTGCGTGGACGTTATTTCTGTACTATAAACTGCAGCGGATAATTCTTGTGCTGCACCGGGCCAAAATCTTTTTTGTACTGTCTCGGACGGGAGTAGTTTTCGTACTAACCCGGACAAGCATTACTTTCATACTCAACTGAAGAGGAAGATTTTCGTACTGCATCGCAGACGGGACGGGTTTTTTAGTTGGGTCTTTGCCCGGCTCGGGTTTGGGTAATGCCGGACCTCACCTTAAAAATCTATCGGACATTCGAGCCGTTTGAGCATGTCTGGTCGCTCAGTCTTGTCAAGCCTATTGGCCCGTTCGGGCTTTCCGGACCGTTCAAGAAATTACCAGGCTTTTCTCGGTCCGTGCAGGACTCTACTATAGATCGCCTTCCTAGAACGAGAGCCCTCAATCATGTCACCCATAGCTTGCTATTATGCTCTTCTAAGGAAGAAAGTCGTCGTATCTGCAAAATGCTACTTTTGTTATATTCAAGTTTTACAGTTTATTGCCATGCCATCTTCATTATCAAAAGCTTGGTGTTCAGATTTCTGGATAAGAGTATAAAATCTTTTTGTTTTATTTAAGTACAGATAAAATAAAACCTTTTGTTAGCTACATTTGATTTAACGGTAGATAGAACTTTTATTCTTTGTAGATTCATACTCTTGTTTAATGTAACTGCTAATTAATATTATTATTGATACATAGAAATAATTAAGACATACAAAATCAAAGAAGATCTAGTGAGGTCTGGTAAGTCAATCGTGTCTACTAATAAATGAGAAAGTTGCAAGCGTTCAAAATTAAGAAGATAGCACTTATTGATAAGTAAGACTTTTTGTCTAGTTAAGAAATATGACAATGCACAAAGGACAAATGATCTAGAAAGTCTTTACTTGCTGTTTTGTTTGGCAGAAAGAAAGGTACAAAAAATCAAAAATCGCAAATTTCGCAGTTAGGAATTCTTCTTTAAAAGGATAGTATACCATTAAAAAGCTTATTTTACGCCAAAAATTAGTTGTTATGGGCATATTTTCAATATTTACCAAGGAAAAGTGTGCAGGATGCTAAAAAGAAAAAAAATGCAAACTTTGTTTTTAAATTCCGTGGATTTTTGACGCTTGTCGTCATACTGGATGGATGCTATGTTGTGTAGTCACTAAGTACTTAGAGTTATAGCTCAGTCTCTCCTTTTTAATATAAGTATCATGTGAGTATTTTAGATAAAACCATTCCCTCCTGACTTCAGTTCCAGCGCTTGATTGCGTTTTTCTAGGATTTCTTAAAAATTCCTCTCTCTCGAGTTAGCCCACCCTTGATTTTCATCTCTCTCATTAATATTTGCTCAATTGTGAGATCAGTTCATAACCCAGCTCAAAAGGAGTCCCTCTCTCTTACGTCAAACCATCTCTCATTTACAAATTGCCTAAATTCATCAAGGTTCATTTTTGATTCAAGGCGAAGTATATCAAGAAGGTACAAATGAGCAGATTTGGCATCCTGAAAGAAGTCATTCTCTGTACACATGTAGGGTGGCCCTCTCAGTCTCCCGAACGTCGTGTTGCTATGAAGCGCTTCATTATTGTTACCATGTTATAATATTGTACCCACAGAGCAGAAGTTGAACCATTCTTTTTCAAACTTTCCAGTTCTGTAGCTATCTTCAACTGTGTACTAGCCAAGTTCTCATTTCTTTAAATTGTTACATCAGATAATACCTTATTGTGAAGATCTGTTATCAAGTAACTTTTTTCTCTTTTGAAATATCACAGTTGTTCAAGATTATTATTGTCAATGCAGTGTAAATGAGCAAATGTGCTCGAACTGCTATGTTGGATGCATGGCTTCTCATAATTGTTTTGACTGAATTGGGGGCAAAAATTGTGCATAGCAATTCCAGACATAAGATAACCGATACACTCAAGAAACGACATCAATGTATGGAAACCACCTAGTCGTACCTTTATATTTTCCAGCAAAGGATCATTTTCAATAGATGCCTTGATAAAGAGCGGCTGGCCAAAGGTTATGAAACATGTTTTGAGTCCTAATCGCTGGCATTGTTCTGCTGCATAGTGCAGTGCTGTGTATGATGTGTCTCTGTCTGTTGGGGGTGGTTTTATGAATGGCAGGCACTTTTAAAAAAATCCTTATCTGTGGCTATGCTCCGCATAAACTCCTTCCACTTAAGAATACCTTGAAACCGCAGCCATTTGCTACATACCCATAACACATCGGACAAACTTAACACAGGTACGTCTGGTGGAAAAGAGTGTAACTGCTCTACGTCTTCTATAGTAACTCGTTTTAGACCTTTACTTATGAGATGTGTAATTTGTAGAGGAAGAACTCTCTGGCTGGTGGAAGCGAAGTTAATTTCGCGATGTTTTCACCCGATTGGAGGGCATTGGCAGGTGTAATGCACTGAATACTCCCCCTGCTGTGAAATGTATCCAACCCACCCAGTGTGACCACATTAAAGTCTGCATTGTCGAAGACAAACTGACAATATGTTCCAGGCAGCACAATTGCTATGATGTTGTATATTGCAGACAATTCCAGCATTTCAGTGTCATGGTAAGAACAACTGAAACCCAAGTTAGCAAGTAGGTTCATCAAGGGTTTTGAATCGAGTTTCCTGTATATGAAAAGAGCAAGTCCATGTAGAATAGAAAGCTATTGGTCGAATTGTTGAAATGATTGCGTGAGCTATCGAAATCCTCTTGGTGTCTTTGTTGTGCTTATTCTTGCTTCTTGTGCTGATCTGTTGTTTAAGAAAAGTGTTGAGAGATTCTGGAACCATATCTTCACTACCATCCAGGAACTTGGAACTCGAAGGATAGCAGTTCGTATCATATACCATAGACTTGTTCTTGTTTGATGATAGCAGCAGTGGTTCTCACAATTCGTAAACGCTCTTCATGAGGATCCTCGTTTCTAGATTTGTACTATTCATTATTGAGTATTTTGATGCCAAAATCACGAAAGGAGATTACATTGCTACAGCCTTGCAAATTGCAACAGCTCACCGTACACTTTCTTGTCATTTTGTTTTATTGTTTTTGCTGTTGGCTTCTCTTCTTACATCTTACTCATTAATTCATTAATGCAGAACTGAGAATCATCACTACTTTCCAGAAACTGTTGGATATCATCCATTGTATCACTAACATAGTTCTGTTTTGAGCCCCCTCTTTTCTTGCCAGAGGGAAAATATGAAGAAAAAGATTTCTTGGAACATTCTTCATGATAAATGGCATCAGCAGCTATAAGATCAGCAACATTGATAATTCTTCTGGAAACTCTTCCTCCCAGATATCTTTTCGCCGCTCTGCTGAGAGAACACTTTACGACATTTGTTCAAAGGCTTCTTCTTTTCTTTTGTGTGGAATGCCTCATCTATAGTTTCGGTACAAAAGAAGCAGCTCGTTTTGAAGTTGAATGTAACTTGAGATGAGCGCAGATGACGACTTGAAGATACTGAGGATTTTGCTTCCTGATTCACTTTGAAATCAGATGTTATTGTGCTCGGTCTTGTATATCTTTTACTGCAACTAGCAAGTACAACGACAGGTGCAGCACCCATAATTTGCACATACAGTCCATCCCTGATCAACTCTTTCGCCATTTTTCCTCAACTGCACACTTATCAGTAGTCACTCCTTCCAAATAAATTAAACAAACATCGCTCATGATTAGCGTTTATTTATAAAAGGGAAAACAGCAATAAAATAAAACTCTACAATCAAGTTAGTCGCACAAATTTCAAATGGCAAGACAACTTCCGAACTTTAATCTTGAATCTGTGTCTTAGAGCAGCGGTCGACAACCGGTGGTCCGTGAGGTAATTTTAATGGTCCGCAAACAAAGTCAGATATTATATTATACTTAATGTTCGTATTAATTCGTACCTTTAGAAATTATGTTAGTGGTCCGCGAAATTTTAAATTGCGAATTTAGTGGTCCGCAACATCTAAAAGGTTACCGACCGCTGTCTTAGAGTACTTACGGTGGTATCTACTCATCTGCAACGGTATATTCTTCATCTAACAAAGCTGCTTCTAGTTGCAGTAGTTTCCGAGATCCACATATTACTAAACATCGAAAAGAACTCACCCTGTAATTTAAAACATCTTGGGGAAATCTACAAACTTAACGTACTATAAATTAATTTAAACTGCAAGATTATCAGTTTATCACGATAAGCTTAGGTAAAGAAAATAAAAACATGACTTAATCATCCCAAAATAAAATACCAAATAATGCAGCGTTGGATAATTAATAATAATTTTTGAATAAACTATATTTATGCTATTGTTATACTAACTATAAATAACTATTGCGTCTCATAATCACATATATTTATTTGTTTGAATTCATTTGTGAGGATTTTGTGAATTACCTGCTTTTATTATTATTATTATTATTATTATTATTATTATTATTATTATTATTATTATTATTCATTTCAGCTATAGAATTCCACGCTATTATTTTATTTAACGATAGAAGAATGTTATAGTACGTCTTGATACCAATCCTAAAGTCAGGCATTCTTTTAAAAAGTGGAATTTAACTCGGTAACAATGACCTAAATGCTTAGAAGATTCTTCATCTTTGTCAGTAGACTGTTTAACATGCGTATTTGGAAGATACGCCTGGTTTTTTCTGTTTTACATTCTGTTTGCATATTGTTACTCAATCGATGAATTATTGATGACAAAAATGAATTTAAAAAAGTACACGTAAATTCCAATTTGTGTAGTAGCTTTAATACAGTCTGCAGTCTATTTATTATTTAAATTTATTTGTAATTATATAACTCAATTCAGAAGTTAATGAAGGATTGATTAAAATAAACTTTCCATAAATATTGTGGTATTCCAACAAAGTTATAATACGTTTTTGTCGTGATGGAATTTATGTAATTCTTATATTTATCTTCGTGCACAATAACTACTGGTCATCACTGAATAATCGAATTCTAAAATTCTTTTTTTTTCACAGTTTTAACTCTTCAGTGTAATTCTCCAAACTAAGGATAATGACAAAATGTACAACAATAGCCTTGCGTGTTGTTGTACATGCCCTTGACGAATTTTAACATATATGTACACCATGTCAGGAAATAACATTTGTTATCATAAAAACCAATATCTAATTATAAAACCGGAAGTCAGGTTTCCTAAAATGAAATATCACCAGGCACTTAAAACTTAAGACAACGCCAAAAAAGGTATTAGTAACGATAATAAAATTTAGATCAAAAGACGAAATCGTTTTACTCCCACTAAGAATTATACAGCAAACTGATATTGTAGTAAAAAATAAAGATCCATCCAGTCTCTCATCTTACATTTAAACATTGACCTCTTTTTTGCGTTTAGACTTTGAAGTGAAGATGTCCTTGGGTAAATAAATACAATTACCTGTTCCATCTACAAATAAAAATCTGAAGATTTATGATATCCAATAGGTAAAGACTTTCTTAATCAATAAAAATGCAGTATAAAGAACTGCAAATTCTGATTTCTCAAGGTATTTTAGTAAGAAATCGTTCTATATACTGCAGGAAATTCTTAAGGATACAGAGAAGGCTTCACGCTTCTAGCACCATTGTATTAACACATTTTCCATTAGCACCAACCTTGATTATTAAAGAAGCTGTGATTATCCTAACAGCACGGCTTGACAAGCAAAAATCAATATTAGTAACGACAGCCAAAATGACTTTTTTTCATGACGCTTAAGAAAAATCTCTGGGAAATTATCTGCTATACGAGAATCAAGCAATTTAGAATTTTTCGAGGTGAGATCGAGATCGAGACGAGAGTTCCGTCACCAAACTCGTGGGGTGAATGAAGTTGAATTCCAATACAAAAGGACGTTGGCTTTCCAGGCATCCTAGTTCGTACGCCAAAATTCGGTTTGGTGCCTTTTATTTATTAAACTTTTTTTTTTATTTACTATTTATTTATGCTCTGTCCTATTCCATTTTACTTAGAATACAAGACTGTGATTTTATTTTGATTGATCGTGGCACTACACTCCTAGTGAAGTTTCGCCGCTTCTTTGCTGAAACCTTTATAATCCCCATCTTAGGGTGGATTAGTCACCGTTTTCTTACTGCATGGTGTAGAGGGTTTATGCTTTATTAGTTCTTTCTGCAATATCTCTCCATTTCTATCCATCTCTTGTTCTTTCTTTACATTCAGTTACTCCCACGTTCTTTATATCTTCTTCAACTTCTTGTAACCATCTGTTCTTCGGCCTACCTCTTCTTCTTTTATTTGCTGGTACCCATTTCATTATTGTTTTGATCTTGTTTTCAATTCCCGATCTCCAAACATGTCCAAATCATTTGATTCTCATAATTCTAATTCGTTTTACTATATTTCCACCATCAAATTCCTTCTCTATTTCGTGGTCCTCTTTCTAATTTTATTATCTCTTGTTTTTATCGGACCTAATATCGTTTTCATTACTTTTCTTTTAAAAACATTTAAACTATGTTGTTCTTTATTTGTTGTATTTGCTGCATAGGTTATTATGGACGTTTTCATGGTTTTGTAGATTTTAATTTTTGTTCGTTTTTGTATTGATTTGTTGTATAGAGCTTTTTTATTTGCCAAGAAAGCTCTGTTTACAGTTTGTATTTTTTCTTTAATTTCTGTTTGTAACTATTCCGTATTGGTTATTATAATTCCCAAATACTTGAATTTAGTAACTTCTTCGAAATCATGTGTACCGACTTTTATTCTTCCTGCTCTTGTTTTTTCTCCCTATCTTCATTATTTTGGTTTTTTCTACGTTTATTTCTAGACCTTATAATTCCACTATAATATTGTATTCACATGCTTTCTCTATTATTCGCTTAACCATCTACTGTTGAACGATCTCTCATAAAGTCACACTGATAGTCGCCTATAATATTTTTTGCGTTATCGTATACTTTATTTTGTATTATTGTAGACAGAATCTTACACGCCACATTAATAAGGTAATACCTCTCTAATTCTTGCAAACACTTCGGTCTCCTTTTTTATAGATGGTTATGATTGTACTTTTCTTCCTATCTTTTGGTATTCTTTCCGTCACTCAAATCTTTTTTATTACATGGCCGTGTATAATTTTTTGCTCCCATATTTAAACAATTCCAGGTTTAGGTTGTTGGCGCCAGGTGCTTTTCCACTTCCTCCATTTTTATTATTTTCTGTATTTCTTCTAGTGTCGGTTCTTTTATAGGTATTCCATCTTCTTGTGGTTCTATCTCATCTCTGCTAGTCGGTAACTCTTTGAAGTATTCTTCCCTCGTTGAGATTGTTTCTTCGTTACTTTCAACAACTTTTCCATTCTCGGTACGTCTCAGCCTGACAGTGGGTGTTTGTATTTCTTTTTGGGCTGAGGTTCTGAGGATGCCGAGATAGTGCTTTTTGTTTTGTTCAGCCGTCCTGCTCATACAGCGACTCCTCATGAATTCGAAGCGCGCATCTATAGAAGGAATTTGCACCCTGTCGCAGACTTCTTCCGAATGGCACTCCAGGCGGAAAATTCTCTTGCAGATATCTCTCTCTTTGTGTCAAAGTCTTCTGATTGCATATGGCGATGTGGAGGTGAAGACGGTGAATCGATAGTCTGATAAAGGTTTTGAATGTGTATAGTAACGTTTGGGGGTGGCAGCCTGAAATGCCACCGCAGAGTCTAGAAAGCAAGCTCATGCGCTGCTGGGCAACTTCCAGGTAATGCCAAGGTATTTGGATAACAAAAACTGGAGGCGCAAACCCCACAGTTTCAGGTGGACGTCGTCGGGATCGAGTCTAGCTACAACTGCAGCGGTGGAATATAAAGACATTGGCTTTTCAGGAATCCTAGATCGTACGCCAGAATTCGGGTCAGGGAATGTCGTGGCAGTAAAAGATGAATAGAAGGAGGATAGGATGGACTCTGGGGGGGCGCCGGCTAGCGGCATGTACACCTTGGACATAGCCTGATACACTCGCACGCGATTAACCGAACGAATGTCGATGTCGAGAAACGTGGCTGTTACGCAACGTCGAGAGTTAAAGGCTACCGAGACGTCGGTGTGGAGACGGAGAAAGGGGTCCGTGATAGATTTCACAGGACGGAATCCGGACTGATGCTCTGAGAGGAAATTGTGAGTGTCTAGGTGTGCTCGAACTCTATTTGTCAATATCTTTTCGAATACTTTACCAAGAACGTTAAGAAGGTAGAGAAGTCGGTCGACCTTGGAAACGTGGAAAAACTTTTTTTAACTTCTGGATGTATGTAGTGGCTGTTGTCGCGGAAGGCGGAAAGGCCTACGGTGAAGAGGTCGGTGGCGGCAAAGATCTAGCGGTTACCGGTCGGTGTCGTTGGATATGGACCAAAGACGTCACAGGCAATGACGTCCAACGGACGTCGGGACTGTATTAGTATTCTTGGACGTATCTCTTGGTTTTTTGCTCTAGCCTAGGCCAATGCAATTGTTGGCGGATGCTGTGGACGGTTTCTTCAGTTCCCAGGTGGACTGAATGTGGGACACTCAAAAAAAACTAAATAATAATGTAATGACAGATGAAAAATAAATGATTATTGTCTGAAAATAGAGATTTTCTTTTATAAAATTAAAAACCCAAAATAAAGCACTGAAATAAAGAGTACTCTACATCATAATAATAATTTTGCACGGAACCCTTTTGTCATCCTTCTGTTGGGGGTTCTGGGTGAAGACACGGTCTTGGTGCTGGGCGTCACAGACTTCGCCGATATTCGTTATGACGTTGACTGGGTTGGCGGTTAGACAAACGAGACGTTTGTTCTCGGGCGGTTCTGAGAAGAGGACATCTTCTTTGGGTTCGACGTCAGGTTTTCAAAAAAGCAGGTCGGGCAACTAGTTGTGTTTTCCTGGATAATGTTCTATGTTGAAGGAATATCTTAAAAGTTTCAAACATCAACATTTGAGTTTGGCGTTCTTTTTTCGGCATTGGCGAGCCAAGTGACCGCCTTATTGTCGATACAAAGTAAAAATCTTTGGTTATTTCGACAGCTCATATGATTGCTCGTTGATGTGATACTTAGATCTCTTCTGATCCCCATTGGACTGATAGCGAACAGCAGCGATACCGCTGACGTCGGTCTGTAAGACGAACGGTAGCCTGCTGTCGGGTCTCTAAAGTTAGAACCGGTTTAAAAGGCTTCTTTCAGTTGTTGGAGGACATTTTCTTGTTGGCGACTCCATTTCCATTTGCATTTGGTAGAAAGGTTGGTGACAGGAAAGTCTTCCTGCTGGCGTCTGAGAGCTTTGCATTTGCTGGGGATGACACTCTTGGGAGAGGTTGCCAGTCTCGCTGACGGTGTGGCCCAGATATTTGACTTCGTTGCTACCAAAGTTGCATTTTGCCTAATTGCAACGCAATTCATGGATTTGGAGGCGTTCTGTAACTAGGCGGAAGTGTTGAAGGTGGGTTTCGTGGTCATGAATTGGTGCAGGTAGCCCGGCAGAGCTTTTTGCGACATTACCACAGATAATTGAATTTATGCTAAACTTTTGCTCGCTACTCGTGGGAAGAGCTTTCAATGAAATAGTCGATATATGTTGTTTGCCAAAATGATAAGGAAAAGGTTGTACTATCAACAAAAAAGTAAAGCGTTTGGTATGCAAGCTGTGTATGTCAAGTCAACATCAAGTCTATCACAAATCACTTACTGCAATTTGCGTCAGTTGCATACAAGAAAAAACACTAAATATACTGGACACAGGTTAGAAACGAAAATTAACAGAAAAAGTTCTGTTTGTGCTGAAGGCTTATTTATAATGAATATGAGCAATGTAACGACAACCAAATTTGAGAGTTTGGCTTCTAGGCTATTTCGTAAGAGCAACACCCATAGATTAGTCACATTTCAAATTGATCACAGGCTTTAAAGAATCAAATCATTCATAAAATTAAAATTTATAGAAAAGCTTAACATAAAAAAGTATGTGCAGAATGAGAACTTTCAACTTTTACCACGTGATGACGTGATGATCATTATTTCTGCTTCCAGTGGCTGTTTTAGATCCTTCACCTTTCCAGTCTAAAGAAGTGGTTGTTGAAAGTAGTAGCATGGTGTGATGGTGAATTCAACTAATTAGAGTCTTCTGGTTAAAGTTAAGCATTTGTTGGTGTTGGTAATGGTAGATCCTGTGATGAACTTGACTTTGTTTATTTCAGGACCAATCAACCTTTGTCAGGACTTCAGTCCTTATATTGTGCGCTATGCAGGTCGAGCTAGGGTAGCAGACACCTGTAGCAGAAAAGGTGTTTGGTGACTCCAAGTTGCAAAAGGCGTTTGAAAGAGGAACTTGTTCTTCCTCAAAACATGGACGTCCGACAGGCAGCGCTTAGGATGTAAGAGAATTCCAGCCAAGGCCTGTGCAACCTAAATACACAGGTTGTGACGGATTCGAAGAGATACACGTTCTGCAGTCGGATGTTTCCTCAATCAACTAGTCACATTCGCAAATCACACAAAAACTTTTTTGATTTTAAATAGGAGATGTAGGAAGATGTTGCTATGCATTCCATCCATAAATCAAGATAAGCTTTCTAAAAATTAAAAAAGAGATTTATATGAGATGCCGTCCCCAATAAACTTTCAACGGTCAACCTATTACTGAATTTCAAAATAAGTATATCAAAAGCTTCGCAATAGGTGATAGTTTGATTTTTATTACAAGCTAATTTCTGCTGTTCTAAATACGTATACCCCTTAAATGTCTTGGAAATGATTGCAAAATCTCCCATATTTTATCAGCATCTATATCTTTCCATTTAGCAATTAAAGATTACTTTAGCGATTCGATATTTGGGTGGAACGTAGCAGAAACTCTGCAGAATGTCCAATAAAGATAATTCAATGTATTAAAATTGAGTAAGTAAGGCGACCTTTTTTTCGGTACTAATGCGCTAATGTGCTGTTGACTCTTCTTCTTGATCAATTTTAGCTTCTCTGTTTACGAAAAGTATCATTGTTTTTATCTAAACTATAACAAAGACAAATCGTGATCTTAAAACTCTACCCTCCAGTCAGATTTGCCTTTTAAATCCTCTCTGGCCAAATTTATCATTATGAGAATTAAACATTGTTCAATAAACATTCCCTTACAACTTCTTTTAAACTCAGAACTAGAAGTTGATATGATTTCAAGTTCTATATATATCTTTACTATTTTTGTGTGCTAAATCAAAGATAACTCCATTACAAAACAATTACAATTGCACATTTAGAATTATGCAAAGCTGGCAACAACTATGGGTAACAGCATAACACTTAAACTGATGTAAACATTACAACAGTTGCATTGGACACTTTTTGTTTTTCTTACAACGGCATCCACATACTGTTATTCGTATTTTTAATACCACTCCATACTTCCTATCACAAATTACAGTAATATCGTAATTTTTTCGTTATTATTCAAATTAACTATTATAATGAGCTGTAGACATTCTAAAAGGCGTGCTTTTATAAATTTTATTAACAAACTGTTAGAACTCGTGGACTATAAAAGACGAGAAATTATATTTTTAAAACGTGAGATATTTTACTTACAAATTTCTTAAATGATGCTCAATTTCATTAACAAAATATAGATATTCTAATATCGCAAAAAAAGCATAAAAGAAATTTAAATGAGTTTTAGTAACAACGTCTCGAGTTCAGAATGAAAATGCTAATTTGATAATTTGCATTTGACATAGAAGCAGTATTTCAGTAGACAGCAATACAGAAATCAAGGTCTCGAGATTTTCATATTCAGTGAAACTATTCTGTTTATGTAAATTTTAAAGGTGTGGCGGTGTTATAATTTGCAATTTATATTCTTTTGACCACTTGATGATTGTTACGTTAATACATTATTGAGCTTGCAGTAGTTTTGTACTTTGCACTTATTTTAAATTCATTGCATCATTAATTATTCTTATGTACTACATTTAGATAGATAGTTCCTTCTTTTAAATATAAAATGCAAACGTGTTGTAATAATTTGTTTGTTTTGTTAATTACACTAAGTAGTCTTGTCTTTTATTGTTTTTGTTAATTAAGGAATAGTTGTTTTACTAAACTTGTCTTTATTAAAAAGGAGATATTTTCTATTGCATTTCAAGGTTAATACAATGCTTAAACTGTTATTAATTACTTTTAAATAATATCAATTTATATTAAATTAAATTAAGATTGTGCGTTTTTAAATTTTCCTGAAGAATCCTTCTGGGATGTAAGTCATTAAGAATTTGCAGTTTGTCGTTTGGTAGCACAGCAGCTTGCTCTTCAAACTCTGCGGTGACATTCCAGACTGCCATTACAGAGGTTGGTACACACTTCCACTACTCCCTTGATTAATTATCCCCTAACAGTTTTTGCTACTGTGCGGCCATATGCTATTACGAGACTCCTACAGAAGGGAAGGGCTACTTGCAAGAGAATACTTTGCCTGGAGCGCTTCTACCTTTCGGAAGAAGTGTACGATCGCAAGGCAATTCCTACTATGGATACGCTGCTTGGATTGATGAGCAAGGCGGTAGAACAAAATAAAAGGCATGCTTTGGAATATCCTCACAACCTGACCTTAACTTGCGCATGAGAAACCCAAAAAGAAACTTAAACATCCGCCTTCCGTTTTCATGAAACATGCTGAGAACCTCGTCCTCAAGTTGGTGGATATACTTTCCTTTGCATGACTACTAAAGACGTTCTTAGCGGTCTTTGCGTTACTGAGATCTTACCATGACTTTTCTGAGCGCCAAAGGCAAATGCCTTCTAGGCACCCACTTACAACAGAAGAAAGTCACATCACAACACAACACAACCAGCTTCAAACAAATAACGAGCAACCTTCACCGTCTCGATCGCCACCACAACACAGCACTACTGCCTTGTTGTTATATTATTCCGCTACAATTCAATTTTTAACCGATCTCAAGAACAAAAGGCCATTAATTGGGATGTCTGAATGTTTGTTTGTTGGTTGATATATTTCGGATTATCTCCAAAATTACTGAACCAATGTCAACTCGTTTTTTATTCGCGTACAAGGTTGAGCCTCGCCCCGACAGACCTAAGAAACTCAAACGGCCTGATAGGCGCGAGAGACCCAAAGCGACAAAAAGACTAAAGGAACCGACAGGTTTGAACGAGCTGACAGACCTATATGGCCCGACAGGCCCAAGAGATTCAAACGAAACGACAGTCCCAAGGGACCCAAAGAGCCGAGAAGTCCAAAAGGCCCGTATGAGCCGATAGGCCCTAGAGATTCAAACGACATGATAGTCCCGAGAGACCCGAAGGGCCGAGAAGTCCAAAAGGTTCGACAGGCCCGATAGTCCATACGGTCCAAAAGTCATTGCTACGTAATTGCAACACCCAGCAGTGCGGGCCTCAGGCTTGTAAGCACAATAATACCCCGTAATACATCTTGCATCGTTTTGGTTTGGAAAGTACCTTAAATGAACTTTATACAGTTTACCGTCGGTGAAACGCGTTAGTATTAGCACCCTGATAAGTCGACAATAAACATATTGAACCCCCTCTGTTTCCGACGTATTTCAAAAGATGCTGGATGTACATCTGGCCATTATCAAAGTGATATACGCCAGCTGTGATCTAAAGCCTTTGGTTTATCAACAAAAATGCTTGCACTTTTATCGTGGAGGTCATCTCAATTCTTTTCTTTCTTCTTTGGTTCGTTTACTGACATACGCTAAGTACTTCAAATAAGTAGCTTTCTAAAGACTTCTAGATTGCTTAGTTCTCGCCAACTCCATAAAAAGTTGAATCGAGTTAGAAAACC
Source organism: Ignelater luminosus (assembly GCA_011009095.1). Taxonomy (NCBI): domain Eukaryota; kingdom Metazoa; phylum Arthropoda; class Insecta; order Coleoptera; family Elateridae; genus Ignelater; species Ignelater luminosus. Next base: position 81,386 of record VTPC01005565.1, on the reverse strand, counting down.
ACTGCAAGAAACAGTGTATTAATACAAGGAGTAGGAATTGTTGACAAACAATTGCACTTGAAGATTTTCCAAGATTCACCATAGAAGATCTGTGTAAAATCACAGCTAGCGTGTATGCCCTGTCGTACATCCAATGTGAAATATGTCGAATGTTATATGGGTGCTAATACCATCACGTTTCATTGACGGTAAACTAATAAATTTTGTTTAAGGTACTTTCCAAACCAAAACAATGCAAAATGTATTATGGGGTATTATTGTGCTTGCCGTCACGTAGCAGCTTTGTTGTCGTATTTTGGGTTTACTGTCTATGTGGATTAGAACCCTGCACGGGCCGAGATTTCTAGGCCCGGCCTGACTGGGAGCAGGTTACACGTAGTCCGAGAAAACCCGATAACTTTTTTGACAGTTCACTACAATAGTGGTTGCATACTGACCTAATGAAAATAATTTAGCCGAGATAAAAGATGAATGTTACCAAGAATTGCAGACTATTCTAGACGAAAACCAAAATTACTTAATTATAGTTGGAGACTTTAACGGGAGAGTTGGTAATGACATTGAAGGCTATCAGAAAGCCCAGGGACGACTTAGTGAATCTGAAAGGAACGGTAATGGTCAGAGGTTACTACAGTTCTGTATAGCGAACCAGCTTGCGGTACTCAACAAAATGTTTCCCCACAAAACTATCCACAAGAGAAGAAAAATCCATTATTGATTATATCCTAGTAAAACAGCAGGACCTGCCAAAATTAAAGACATTAGGGTTAAAAGAGGTCCTGCGATTGGAAGTGATCACTGCCTTTTAATGATGAACAAAGCAATCCAACCTATATGCAGAATCAAAGAGAAAATAAAATAGAACAGCAAGAACTATTTCAAACCCAAATAGAGGAAGATGCGGCAAATATTCAAGGCTGGAAGAAGAAAAGCTGCCTGGAAGTGGCCTGGAATAATTTCAAGCAAACACTGCTTAGATCCGCAACAGGCGTTTGTGGAACAGTGAGATATGTCCGAGCTGGGAAGAAAACTACTCGCTGGTGGAATGAAGAAGTAAAAGCGGAAGTTAAATTGAAGGAAGAAAAGTGGAAGAAATACTTAGCTACTGAAGGACATCCCTATCCTGAACGAAGACCAGCATATGAGCGCTACATTCAGCAAAGGAGAAAGGTTAAAATAGTGGTAAGAGAGGCAAAAAAGAAAGCTTGAAAGGAATTTAGAAACTTTACGGAAGAAAGTGCTGGAGATATCCAAAAGCTGTTTTATAAAATTATTAAAAACATGAGGAAAAAGAACAAAGAGCTATGCCCGCTTAAGTTTTTAAACGATAAGAATGGGAATTTACTCACTAAAAGGAAGACATAATGAAACGATGGAAGGAATATTTCTCCGACCTGCTGAACGAAGAATGCGATGCATCCCCGACGGGCCCAGTACAAATCAAAGTTAGTGAACAGGAACCAGAGGAGTGTGCCCAACCGAACGCAGAAATCGCAGAGGAAGAAATGGCATCCGTAAAACTAAGTTGGGCAAGCTGACAGTGTTTGACAAAGTAACACCAGAAATGATCAAGAACACGGGCCAAAGTGGTGAAGACATGTTTCTGAGAGTATTGGAACTCGCCAAATCCCTAAAGACTGGGAAATATTGTTATACTGCCTCTTTTTAAGAAAAGAGACAACATGGAATGTTAAAATCACCGAAGTCTCCTATATACACCAGGTAAAATCTACAGCAGAATTCTGAAATTCCGTTTGAGATTACAGGTAGAACACCAGCTGCACAAAGCACAGGCTGGATTTCGTAACCTGGAAGCTTGTTGCTGAAGCGTAGCACCAACTGGTCAAACGCTCAAGTGACTGCCCACGACCGAACCCAGTGGAAAGCATTTTGTCATCTCTCTACCCCTGACGGTAGAAGGGTCATTGACTAAGTAAGTATGGTAAGTAGTAACTTCTTGATTAAACCGACAAGTTCGAGAGGCCGGACAGGCCCGAGATGTCCGATCGGAAGGTCCAACGTGCCCACAAACTTGACTGTGCCGACAAGCCCCATTATGCCGACGTAAGCGCGGAAAGACCAACATATTTTTAAACCCGACCTAAGTCCAAAGTTCGGATTTAGGCCGAGCCGAGCCGCACAAAAGCCCGACCAAAAAACCCAGTCCGTGCAGGCTTCTACGATACAGTATAAAACTCCTCCGTTTCAGTTCAGTATAAAACTAATGCCCGCCCTAGTTCGTACGTCAGTTAAACGAAGTTCTCGATCCGGTGCACTACGGAAATCCTCCTTTTCGGTTTAGTATGAAAATAATGCTTGTCTGGGTCAGTACGAAGATAACACCTGTCGAAGTCAGTACGGCAATCATTCGGTGCTGTTCATTACGAAACTAACCCGTCTGAGTCAGTACGAAAATAATCTCAGTTCGCTTTGGAACAGTACAAACATAATGGCCCGGAACCTATTCGGCAAGTCGCTCAACCAATAGCATTATTTAACATAAAACTCCGCCGTAGAAATTTGAAAATGCTTCCTAACAAAAATCTCTGTTACAATTCGATCTAAGAAACCAGTCACATGACGATAATTAGCATCAAACTCAACCCCTGATTCTCGATTTACTTCACATGAAAGGTGCCAGGGAAATAATTAGTCAAATCACAAAGAAATTAAAAAAATATAAAATCTTACTATTATGACATAACCCCATCCTAACTTACTACTGGATTCTAGGATTAAACACAATTCAACAGGAATTTACCTGCTAGCCATCAGTTCAGATTCTACAACCTGTAAAGTAAAAATAAACTCGACGTTGGAAATAATTATACCCTGCGTCCCGCTTGCTTAAATATAAATAAATAAACAGTTCCTCAACCCTAATGGATTTGAACATGTAAAAGAAACTTTAACAAAATTACTCAATATCTCAGTGTGGATTCCTCAGTATCAAAAAATCAAAAAAATAAGAGAAAACTATCAGAAGAATATAGGAGCACGCCAAATGTACACATTAAATATAACGGTAGCAAAAGGTGACCGTTACATTGTGTAGAGTGCGTTACCTGTAGAAGTTGGGGTACGTATGCTTGGTAGAAGCCTGCACGGGCCGAATTTTTTGGTCGGGCCTTGATTTAAAAATTTATAGGGTTTTTCGGGTCTACATCTGACCTGTAGAGATGCCCAGACTGCTTGGGCCTGTCGGGCTGTTCAGGCCTCTTGGGATTGTCGGGCAGTTTGGTCCTTTCGCGCATCTCGAACCTGTCAGACCATTTGCGTCTATCAGGTCGATTGAGTTTTTCAGGCCGTTATTCTTGTAGTTATTTGAAGCGGATACTCCACCAGACCTAGATCTGTTTCGTGACTTTTCTGACTGGGACGGGCTATTTTCGTACTGAACTGCAGGATCTTTGTCGTACTGGCTCGGACAGAAGCTATCTTCGTACTGACCGGACAAGCATTTTTTGCATACTGAACCGAAGAGGAGGATTTCTGTACTGCACCGTGGACGGGACGGGCTTCTTCGTTGGGCTCTTGCGTGGCTCGGTTCAAAATTTGCGTTAAGGTCAGGTCAGGCCTCAGTTTGAAAATCTATCAGACTTACGTTGGGCCGTTCGGCCTTTTCGAACCGATCAAAAAGTTGCCGGATTTTTTTCGGGCCGCGTCAGGTTTATCCTTAGCTGGGCCGGGTGCAGGGTTCTAATGTTTGGTCTCTGAGATAGCATTACATAGCAGGTGGGTATGCTGTATTTACAAATACGATATTTATGCGCTAATAAAGTTTTGATGGCAATTCATAAGTACAGAACGTTAGAAATTCGTAACTTTAATAGGAAAAATGGGATTGTGAAACAGGGATATTACAGAATCTTATTTTAGAATAATAAGCTGCTATGAAATGTCTTTCAAACAGTACGGGTATGATCACATTCCAAGTGGGCCCAAAAGTTTTCAAAACATCATTATTTTGTTTCTGCATAAACTGCAGAACTTCTCTGTTTACATGCGCTGGTAATATAAAAAGCTTGTCAGCATTTTACAGGCTCTCTTAGTCTTTGCATCTCAGCCAAACATCAACTCACATCACTTGATCAGTTCGGTTTCACGACAGTTGTAACAACTTGTTAACCTGTTCATAAATGTTGTCTTTTCTTTTACTGAAAAAAGTACAGATTGTTTACTTACTTACTTAATTACGTCGGTGTACGCTCTAATCTCATTACCAGTTGTTGTTGCTTTAATTTTATTACATTTTTAATTCGTCAAAATGGTATTTCTTAAAGCACCGGTAAGTGATGCATTTTACCTTAGCATCTTAAATGAAGTGTGTTTTACAATTAGTAACAATAATGACATTGATTTTGTTTTATAATTCAATACTTATGCTTATGCAATTACCTTAGTCTAATATTTAAATTGGTGGTAATAAAATTCAGAAAAATAAGGTTTTATAGATGCTTTGTAAAAACCACCACACCTTGTTTTTCAACACTATAAGTAAGTTAAGATAAATAACAAACAAAAAGATGTTACAAAATTTACTGTAATAGTCATTACAATCTGATAAATTATATTCGTCCTGCCGACTTTTTCAATAACAAGATTTAAATTTATGGTAATAAATCCGCGATAAATAAAGTAATGTGTAAAATCCAAGGTATACCTTGTTATTGTAAAGAGCTCTAAAAATTTAGAATACCTAAACAATATATCTCCAACGTTGCAGGTCGATACAAAACAAACATGTTTTAAAAGAGTCAACTAACTGTAAATGAACTAATTAAATCAGCAACGCAAAGGTTTTTCCACCTAAATATCCGCATGTTAGTATCTGACAGCCTGTAGAAGCATTTTTAACGCAATGCCATTAACATTCGTGAAATACACCTGTAGCATTGAATTCAAATATTTATGAATTGCATCGTTCAGGTGTAAAACTCTTCAGGTGATTCTCTACTGGGTTTTACTAAACAAGATTTTAGATTTTTAAATTTTACTATAATTATAGTATAAGAATTCTTATTTAGATAAGGAAATTACGTCTTTGAGATTTATTTTATTTTCAATTTACACTCGATGACTAGGCTTATAGATTTGTGGTTAATGATTCCGGATGAGTAAATTTACATTTAATAACAATGATTATATTTTAAAAAACTGTCGGTTTCTATTATTTTCGGAAGCTTAAACAATGATTTTTTTCTTAAAACCGCACGATAAATTAATAACGTTTCCTTTCTGAATACAAAGTAACAATATTTGCTAAATAAGTTGGAGACCGCAAAGGCTTTTCCGTACCAATAATTCTGTAACAACTATAATATTAATTAACACCTACGCCTGTGAACTTTTTTTCATATAACAGGTAATTTGTTATTAAAATTTCACAGTGTCTGAACACTTTTTTAGCTATTACGGTTGGATGAAGTTATTATTGCTACCGGTATGATAATGAAATGCTTTGTTTGAATCTACTGATTTCCATAACTTAGTTATTTTTAAATGCCAGAGTAAAAAGTTTCTCTTACCAAAGTCTACACTTTTCAGGATACAAAACAAAGTTTATTCTTTTAGACAGAAACTACCTCTATCTTGGTACTACGAGAAAGCTTATGTACAGTTTGGGATTGAGTCTAATCACTATTATACTTACCCTCTACACTCGTCAGTTTAAAAACAATACCTCCCCTCTTGTGAAAATAGGAGCTGAACAAAAGAATAACTAATCAACAGCTTTCATTTCAAATAAGAATCGAAATCTGAACGGCTCAATGAATCTTTTTTTCAACTAAAGCTGTAATTAAAAAACCACAATAGGGAATTGTCGTTTTTGATGTTTTTGTTTTATGCGTTTTGCTTTACTTGGTTTAACTTGTTTCTACTTTTGTTTTAATTAAATTTAAAAATAAATACTACAATTTTTTAAAACAATACCAATAAACTAGAGAATATTATGTACTCGATTCATATACAGTTAAGATTATTATTACTGTTTCACAGACGTCGAAAAGACTGGAATAGTTCGTAATGGTGATAAAACTTTTGTATATAAAGAAAAAGAGAAATACGTAAATATATACAATCTCCAAGAAAGCCACAGAAATGGCAATGTGAAACATACCGCCGCACAGTGGTCTGAAGCGAAGCCCGTAAAAAGGTTATTCGGGTCTCTGATTAAGAGTTTAAAGTTAAAATTATAAAATTCAAAATGGCGGGTCCAAAATGCCGCACATAATTATTAAAAAATTACAAATTGTTTATAAATATGGTTGTATATATTATTGCTAGGTACATTATTACAAAATATGGGCTGCAATCGACAAAAATAAAACGACCGATAAAATACTTTAACGCTGTTATCAAATGCAAGACTCGACAAACACGCATCTGTTCTGAACGCTTCCAGCGTGTTTTGGTTTGCCATCTGTATATATCATGGCATCGATAGGCTCTGGCAAGTCTGTAATTGTGCGTATATACTTAGTTTTATGAATAGTAACTGTGTAATTTTATTATAAAGTTATAATTATTCATTATTTTTTGCATCATATATGTTTTAAGGTCTCGCATCAATTTGTTAGGCTTAGTTATGGAATAATGTCTATGGTACCTAAAAGTACACATAAAAATCTAAAAATTATGTTGCCTTTACTTGCCTATTCAAAAGTTATAGTAAATCAACACTTTTTTTTCGGTGCAATATCGCCATATCGTGTGTCTATGTAACATCCATACATATTGTAATAATTTTAACTCGAATTATCTTTTTTATTTTTATGGTCCTTATTAATGGGTTCACAAATGAAAAGTACTATGATGTCAAAATTTCAGATTTTTGATAATTTTAGCTTAGATAGCCCAATCACTTTATACAAAAAAAGGCCAAACCTCTAAAAAAATCCGACTAAAGGTTTTCCTTCGGGATTTTTTTATAAAAATATAGTTTACGAGATTTCTGAGAAAAACTGATTTTCGTGACCTTTGACCTTCTGTAACTTCTGTAGCAGTCCAGTTGGCTTTACGGACTTTTGAGAGATTGTTTTTGACGCCGAAATAAATAGAATCCCGAAGGAAAATCTTTAGTCAGATTTTTTTTAGAGGTGAATGTATAAAGTGACTGGACTATAGATGTTGAAATGACAATTCTGTATTAAATTTTATTCTCAAATATCGGTCATAGATTACTATGCTATGATTTATATCAACAGTTGTCAATAAAATTTTTGACACTTATTTGAATTTAAGGATCTTCTTACAATTTTAATAAATTAATCATTTAACTTTTAACTAATTATTATATCCTCGCGTCGAAACCAATCTCGATTTGTTTCATAGATTGTTAGAATCTTCAGATCCTTTGGCTTCATGTTTGCGCAAATTTCCCGTTAAAAATTCATCCGAACTTACTGACAAAGTAAAATCTCTATTAATATTGGAATCGATTTAATAAATAATTCTATCAACATCTCTGAAAACATTACTCATTTATTTCTTTATTGGTTTATTTATTTAATTATTCATTCATTCATTTATTTATTTCTATATTGCTTCATTTATTTAATTATTCAACTGTTTCTTCATTGAGTAAATAAAATAAGTTTTGCAATTATGTGCGCCATTTGTTTTTTACTCTAGACTTATAATTGGAAAGCGGGTATCTAAAAATACTAGTACACTCAATTATATGAAAAATTTGTTATTTTTTATTGTCATGTCTGCCATATTTGTTCCGCCATTTTATTTTTTTTTTTACTCTACACTTAGAATTTGGAAGCAAGTATCTTAAAATATCATGTACACTCAATAATGTGAAAAATTTGTTATTTTTTTATTGTCATGTCTGCCATATTTGTTTCGCCATTTTGAATTTGTTAACTCTGATGACGAATTTGTAATCAGGGACCCAAATTACCGTTATACACCAACCATCACCCATTCTACTTACTTCTTTGACTTTTGTCCCCCTAAATGTTCGGCTTAGACCACTGTGCGCCGACCTTAAGATAGCAAACTATTTTAACAAAAAAAAACAAACTTAAATTTATTATTGCTAATTTACTGGCAATGGGCACAACTTATTAGACACAGGCCTTTCAAAGTGTTACTCTAAGTTTCAAAGGTGCCACTGGTAGTTTCTACCGTGACAATGCCGCAGATGCCATCGGCACCAGGATGAGTTTCTATTACTCTTGCAAGCGCCCAACGTAAAAGCGGACGCTGTTCATTTTTTTATAACCACTAAATTCGCCTACTTCAATGTTTAAATTCTTTTTTGTCTATTTAGAACGCTGCTGAAGCGTATTTAAATAATCAAAATGTCATCTCTTCCAGAAATCGGCACGCAATCTTTGAGTTAATTGTCAACGTTGAAGTGTATTAATATTATGATTTGCATAATCTCGCGAAGGCAATGAAGTAAATGGTTCTAAAATGACCTAGAGTAAGCGCAGAAATATCGTTAGGATCACTACTCATAGGATATAGTGGCCTAGAATCAGGGTCGGCGTAACCGGTAGGGCGAGCGGGCAGCCGCCCAAGGGCAGCCAAATTTTTGGGGCACCCAGAATTCAAAACCAGCAAAACATTTTAATAATAAAACAATATCACACTCATTAAAAATATAAATAAAAATTATAAAAAACTGTACATTAAAGATAAGCTATATGGTGTAATAATTTATGGAAATTGACTGTCAGCTACCAATAACCGTTGAATTTATTTGCTAAGCGCATTTTTCTCTCTCTTTAAGTAGGTATAACTGGTAAAACTGTGGAATTATTAGAAGCACCGTAAACTAACATCCTGTAGTAAATACTTTCTTTTATCCTAACATAAATGCAATGGCGTATCTAGGGTGTGGCAGGCAGAGCACGTGCCCTGGGTACCAATGAGAAGGGGCGCCGTTTGGTGCCACTTGCTATGTAGCACCCGTCTTTAACTTGGGCATAAAAATTCATAAAGCTAAGTGCTTAAGTCTCATGTTCGATTGGACTCCTGATCAGGCACATGGTGAGCAAGTTTCAGAAATAATAAGATATGTGGAAGTCGGTTTTGAATAAAGAAACAGTTCGTATCCTTCCTTGGTTTTATTCAGACGACCCTGAAAGATGCTAAGAACTTAGTTGAGACCATCTTGAACCAGTTAGAGAAGGATAAAATAAACCCGCTGAATTGTCGGCCACAGTGCTATAATAACGCTGCTGTGATGACTGGACACAAAAGTGGTGTTTAGGAAAGAATAAATGAGAAGAACCATCTGGCAGTGTATGTGAACTGTGATAACCACTCACTCAACTTGGTTGGTGTATACGCAGCCAAACAGGACCCAATAATGGTAACATTTTTAGGAACAATTCACGCTCTCTACGTATTTGTTTCCTTGTCAACTCAACGCTGGGAAAAACTCAAAAACGCTGTGCCTACAGTTCTTAATTCGGAGTCTATAACAAGATGGAGTGCAAGGGTAGAAGCTGTAAAGCCCACAAATAAATACCTTGACGATATACTTCAAGTATATTGATAATGATGGACGGTACGTATGAGACTAGTAAACCAAGAAGTTACACTAGACAGTTGTACAACCGCATGTTAAGTCACGATCTTCTGACTAGGTTTTTGGGATAAAGTACTCATTCCTATTGAACGGGTTCAAAAGAGACTGCAAGATCCGAGCATGGACTTCCACGATGCTCAGAAGCGGTGTAGGTTTGATTGCGCCCTATGCCTGTTTTGATATGGCGCCCTCTTTGTTTTTTAAAGGTGTATATAAAATATGTAGGGTATTCCGCGACTTGACCGACAAACTTATACCATATATTCCAGAGGTCATTACGATCAAAAAATGTTATTAAACTATAGGTAAATTTCTCTTCGTTTCGCAAATATCGAAGGAAATTATAAAAAAGGTCGGTAATAAACAACAACCAAAAAACTTGAATAAGTAAGTCTTGATAAATTGAGTTAACCTTGATGAATTGACGTATTTGTGACAAATACAGTTTATTAACGTGTTTACTGTCGTAGTTAATACTGAATAATTTTTGTGCTGGGTTATTAATTTAAGCCATTATACCACATTTTACTAATGCAGAATATGCCGATATGGTTTTTGCAATGAAAGTGGACGTGCTGCCGCAATGGAGTTCCTCAGGCGATACCCAGATCGTATTGTTCCTCACTATACAACATTTTCTAACGTTTCTCGCTGCTTGAGAGAGACAGGAGAAGTTATTGACCATATTTAAAGAGAATTTATTCATCGTCTTGGCTAATGTTAGGTTGGCAACGATGCACAGTTTGAACACTTAATTGTTTAAGTCTTTAATATTGTGAAATTATGAGGTCGTTTTTCTTCAGAATTTTTTTATGTGATCTATATCCATAATTGAATCGGTTATTTCTTAAACCCTTTAAGTCACTATTTTGAAGTTTTTAAGAAATGAAAAAAAAAACATCTCTTGTTTTGACTTCCGGTGTTTAAGCACTAAACGTAGTATTTCGGATATATGCTTTCAACGTATAGGGTGCCCTCACTTAAAGGCTTTAAGCACCAATTGATGCGGAATCTCCTAAACCTTAGATTTCCATAGCTAACTAAAAATGACCAAAAAGTGACTTAGAGGGTTTAAGAAATAACCGATTCAATTACTTTACCGTATGTAAAAGAATGTGCTCTTTTAAATTCTGTAATAAAATATAGGGGTTGTCATTAAAGAAAAATATCGATGACGTCATATCTCCTATATGACTCACACTGTATAAATATTTTCTGTTTAAAAAAAACTCATTTAAAAATAAAAATCGAGGGTCTGAGCGTTTTTCCTAAAGTTCGTTCCTGAATTTCTAAAGAACTTAAGCATTGCTTTACGAAAGCACTGTACACAGGGTGTCTCTAAAATGTTTAGTCATAGCTTAACCACAGATTTTTGGGATCAAAATAAGGCGATTTAATCCAACTTGCCTATATTCAAAATTGCTTCGTTAAGCCGGTATTGACTTTGAAATGTTTTTTGCTTATAACAATAGAACGCGTCATCTGATTTTAATAATTTTTGAAATGATGTTCCTTGTGGGTATAAGACATAATTTGACATAATTTTAGGCTTTATTGATACACTGAAAAGGTATAAAAAAGGATATGTCCCGTCTTAAATCCAATAGTAATTTTTAATGCGAAGGCTGAGAGCTTCCATGTGTTTTTTTCTGCAAAGGTATCCACTAGTAACATTTTTTGTATCTTGCCTATTCTTGATATCTGGTACGGTTTATCCATAAAAAAAA
>VTPC01005565.1:56322-69706 GCA_011009095.1 Ignelater luminosus | reverse complement strand
AAATCTGAATGCATACTCTCGGCTTTTTTGACAACACACTTTTAATCCACTTAGCCTTGATGAGAAACCATTTTTTCCGCACCCTTTCAGTGTATCAATGATGCCCAAAATTACGCCAAATTATGTCTTATACCCACAAGGAACATTATACCAAACATTATTAAAATCAGTTGGCGCGTTCTATCGTTATACAAGCAAAAAACATTTTTTTTCAAAGAACTTTTATGTTCAATACCGGCTCAACGAAGCAACTTTCGATATAGGTAAGTTGGGTTAAATCGTCTTATTTTGATTCCAGGAATCTGTGGTTAAGCTATGACCAAACATTTTAGAAACACCTTGTATATAGTAACAATAACAATAATAATAATAATAAATGTAATTTAAATATTTCATAGTCACCGGGAAACTTCGTTAATCTCGAATTTTTATCGTCTCTCAAATTTTGTTGCCTCTCAAATTTTGCCGCCCCTCAGATTTTGGCACTCTAGGCCCGGGCTTTTCGGGCCTAAGCCTAAATCCATCACTGACAATGCTGCCTTAAATTTGAAAGCTCTCAGAGATTATTTCCACGATGAAAGAGAAACTTAGGTAACTGAAGCTCTAAAAGTTGAATTTAGACTCTGTCAAGATTGGAATGTTGAAACCGAAAACTGACCAAGACGAAAGAAAAGAATGACTCGTGAAACGTCGACCAATGCCGGATTAACAGCTAAACATGAAATGAAAAGAGTTATGAAAGGAACAATTGACCGTCTTCCTACGGAAATGGCTGATAGGTTCACTCGTTTGCATGAAACGAACAAGAAGTTTGGGTTTCTACTTGACGTTGAAGGATTGTCTCACAGCAGTGACGTCTTAAAACTAAAATGCGGAAATTTGGGAAATTCTTACAACTGCGATGTTGATGGTCAACAACTATATGAAGAAATTTTGGACTTCAGAATGTTGCTTACAAGCCGGACCAGGATTAAAATAGCAAGACCTGAAAAAGTTTTGCAATTTATTGTGCAATATGGAGATGAAAGCGTATTTCCAAATCTTCACATAGCAATCCAAGTAAGGTTAACAATTTCTGTATTCATTGCTAGCTTTGAGAGATCTTTCAGCAAATTAAAATTAATTTTGAATTATGTGAGAGCCTCCATGGGTCAAAATCAATTATGCAATCTTGCCGTACTGGGTATTGAAAGGGAAGAAGCTGCGAAGACTGATTTTGACTTCGTTATTGATACATTTGCATCAATAAAGACAAGGAAGGTACAGATTTAATAAGCTCCTTCTACATGATTTATTTGGACTTTTCTCGACCTCTGCACACGGAGTGCGGAACTCGGAGGATATGCAGTTAAAAAAGATCTGATAAGTGTGTCCAAAATTCGAGGTTCACCATTGGGATCTCGTTAAGGGTAAGAGATACGAAGTCGGTTAAATGAAATAAAAGTTGCCGAGTCGAAAGGCCAGTTTACTGGTGTTATTGTTTCCTTTTAAGAATGCATAGTCTACTAAACAGCAATTCTGGTTACAGCCTAGCAGACAAAATAGTATGATCTAGATCTATTAGAATCTAGGGTAACTGAATAAATTTTGCCCAGGGGCGACCAAAACCTGCACGAGTAAAGGTATAGAACTCCTCAAAAGTCGATACTTGCTCTCTTACTACTTGAATTAGGTGAGCCTTGATTCCTTCAGACTCAACAGCTTCTTTCATAAAGTTAGTCAATAAAATTGTATACAAGCACCAATAAGTTTGTGCCACAATCCGAATGTATGTTATATCACAGATACGAAACAACGAAATGCTGCTAGGAAGGCTTCGCTACTTAGATTGGAAGCTAGCTCTAAACGCATTGCCTTCGTGACGAAACATAAAAATATGCAAACATAGCCCTTTTGAGATTTTATGCTTCTAGATTTACCTAACTTAACTGAGAATGGACCTGCATAGTGTTACACCTACCTCCTAAAATGGTTTTAACTGAGATACTTGAGAAGCGGGGAAGGTCAACTATGTATGGAACTACAGGTTTTGGATTTACTATGAAACACCTAAAACAAGATAGACAATGTCGAATAGCATTTTTGGCCGACAAAATCTAGAATTGCTGCGAAATTAAATTCTGAGTCTGTAAATCGGGGTGAAGAAATTTCTTATGAATACTTTCAATAATTAACTCTGTCAAACGATGTCTTTGAGGTAACAAAAAGAAACATTTCTTATCATACGACAAAGATTAATTGGTTAATCTCCCACTGACCCTACGAAAACCCTTTTCATCTACAAATGGGTTTAACTTTCGAATAGATTTCGAATTGTATTTTCTACTTTCTAGTTGACTAATACGATTTAAAAAAAAGGACTTCTGATTGAACTTGCTTTACCAAGACCAAAGTAAGCGCGCATGGCCGATGATGACTTTTGACTGGTAGACAAAGAGTTACTAAATTTTGGAACTTTGTACATACCTTTAATTACTTGAACCGGTTTCCAAGGCACGAAGCTGCGATTCTAAAAATCCAAATAGAATTTTATAAATAGGCATGTTAACTGTAGCATACTCTAGTTCAAATCTATTTCGCCAATTATTATCAATCTTATGCAACAATAAATTAAAAGGGAGAAAATCCCATTGTTCTGTGGGGAGTTTCAGATGATTCAGTGTCTCCAGATTTTCTGATAAAACATTTAAGACACGACTAAGAGTTTGCATATTGTCAGTTTTTAAATTAAAACTGTAAAAGTCTCATTTCGGTAATGAGTAGGAACTAGCAAGTAACCTAGAATTCTGACCTTTCTTTACTAGATTATTATACGGCAATAAAGTAATTATCGCCAGTTAGAGGTAAAGAACACACTAAACTTAATGGTTCTTTTTCTAAAACAGTCAACAAATATTGAAATGTATCTGTATCTGATAATTGAGATCATAAAAGGTACTCCATTCTTTGATATTTTCATTGAAGGATTTAATCTTCAATTTAGAAAGACGGACTTTACCTTGTTGAAGATTTCGGGATCATGTTTGAAAGTGTAAAGTATTTCGAAAAGTGTATTAAAAAAGACTTAATTTTCATCAAGATATGCGATGCAAATAATTATATCCTGTTCTCGAGATGTCATGTTTTGAAAAATTCGATTTTAGTAGAAAACGACGCGTTCTACGAAAAAAAATGCAAGAGTAACCTGTTTCAAAACTGACTGCTAATCCTGAAAATAAAATTTTTCTTCTATCTTTTTAATAGTGTAACAATCTTCTTAGCATAGTGTTTTCAGCGTTGTCATATCGTCAAAGACTTGTGACGTCACAGGAGTGGCGGGAAAAGTTTTTTTAAACTTTAAATTGAAAAAAAAGTGAAAAAAGAAACAGAAAAAATCTGAAAAAAAACCAGCGTTAATTTAAAGCAAAAGCAACCCAAATAAGCAAAAATAATATTTTAGGAAACGACCCCATTGAACAATTTTATTCTATTCGGATTGTTGATAAGAGATTTATTTGATTCCAAAACTCTTCTAACGCTTTTGTTGTTTTGATTGAAGTATAAGAATTATATTAATTTTCTTATAGCTTTAGTTTAGTTCTTACAAACCATTTTTGAGTATTTTTAGGCCGAGAAGAGTATTTATGGAATTTGCTAAATCTTTACTAAAATTCTGAGGGCTTTCTCCACTAACTATTTGTTGTCTATATTTTGTAGCATGCATTTTTTGAATATATGTTATAGTTCTGGAGGGAGCTGCGACGGCGAGGGCTATTGTGGCCTTGGACTTGTCGTCGGTAGTCTCCGCTGATGCAGGGTTGAACGTGACTCTGGTGTCGTCGGTCGCCGGTGGGTTCATAGCGGCAACGGCAAGATTGTTGGAGGTCGGCTCGTCGTCCTGGTCTGACTGTGATAAACGTCTGCGGTGACGAGGAAGCTCACCCGAGCGTTGTTACGATCAATGAGGGCCTGTGCATTGTGCAGCCGTGGGCTCACCCGTGGTTGTGGAGTCGTAAGGGACGGCGACGACAGAGGCAAGGGGTGCTGTGTGTCTATCGGTGGCGGCGGCACCCTCACGAAGTGTGATTAGTAGTTCTGTTACACCCAGGTCCTGGTTCAGCACATGACTTTCGGTGTCGTTAGATGTTTAGGCACAACTAGGAGGCTGTCTGGACCTTCTCTCAGAAGGATTGTCATCAGGCGAGCTGCAATGATTGCTTAATTGTTGTCGGGCCGCGCTGCGACCCCTTGTCCGTTTCTCTGGTGCCGATGTTGACCTTGTAGTAGACTCCGCGCGGTCTTGGAACTACATATAAACGTTATGAGTGACGCCATGCGCAGTTTACAAAAATAGGTCGCACCAATCCAAGTTCAGTTATACAGGCGAGTAATGATCGATATCGAAAATCGTACATAACCTTGCTCCGTTTGTACTTTATAGAACTGCCATGTTATGCCACTGCGATTTTAATGACGTCATACCTGGCGCGTTTTCGCTCATGACGTACATGTAGTTCTAAGACCGCGCGAAGTCTACGGAGCAGTACCGAGGGTAATACCGCTCGGAGCAGTAAAAAGAATGAGGCGACAGTTGGTTGTCGCGTCTTATTGTTGTGGAAACCGGATATCGTGGAAGGCGGGCTTAAATGTCCGCAGCCCTGGCGATGACGGTACAATACACCGCGACGTCATCTGGCAGAAGTACCTTGCACAGCATAATCAGCTCTGCGTCCTCCATTTTGGATGTGACAAACCGGGTCAGCAGCTCCTTTTTCCGGATGAACTCGGTGGCGGGATTGTCGTTAGCTTGCCGCCGGCCCCATAGTGCTGTAGCTCCACTCTCCTCGCCAAATTGCTGTACTTCTTTCTAAATGCGGTCTTCAGCTCTTCTAGGTTCGTTGTCAGCGACTCCTGTTGCTTCCACCAGGTTGCGGCGTCTCTGCGGAACTGGGCGGCGATTCGGTATAATACGTGGTCCGTCGGGATATTCTTCAGTGCGTCGAGGCACGCCTGGAGGAACTTCTTCAGATTTTCATAGTGCAGTCCGCGGAACTCCGGCAGAGTTATTGCTGGATGAGTAAGGCAGTAACCTCGCTTTCTGGAGTTGTGGGAACGACTAACGGTGCGGATTGTGACGTTTGCTGTGGTTGGGTGCTCTTGTTGTTTGGGTGCTCCGGCTGTGGAACTTGTATCTACCATGTCCTGTTGTCTTTTCGTGGGTTTCGTGGAATCTCTGATAATCGTTCATTAGTTGGAGGCGGCTTGAGGCCCACCGTTGGGACCGCTAATCGTCACCAATCTGCGTGGCGGTGTTGACCAATTGTAACCTCCGGCTAGCTCAGTGCAGATTGATGCCAATTTTGTTCAGGTAATTAGGCCTTTTTTCAGGAGGTGGTTTCCAATCAGTTATACGACACAGTACAGTACCAATGAATATATCGGCGCCAATAACGCGGAGCGTCGTATCTAAAAAAATTCGATTTCTGGGTTACGCCACCAACACCAAGTGGCGTTATTAAGCGAAGTCTTGGTTCTCACAAAGTGTCAGATCTCAGATCGGCTTAGTAATGGTCCCATAACTTGGAGTACGGCGTATCTCAATGTTATACCACATAAATCTCACAAATAGACATGATAAGACATTTTGGTTCATTCTGCGATTTGGCATATGGTTGTGTAAGTATTTCTGCATCTCGTTCTCAAGACCGCATAGAAAAGGTTTATTGGTCATGACGTAATTACCATTCAAAAAACATGTGAAATTTGAAACTCAAACTCTCTCGTGAAACCGATAAATCTGAGATCCGGCACTTCGTGTTATTGGAGACGATATGAGAACTTACGAGCATAAAAATGCATATTTTAAAACATGCAAATCCTTATTCTTAAATATATTTTTTTTAAAATGGCTTTCAGAAACTTCTATCATAAATTTCACTCTCATATTTTGTGGATTTTTTCAAATTCATTTCATTTGTCTTTTAATCTCTTTAAACTGTTAGGCTATTAAAAAGTAGTAGTTGGTCGGTATTACTGAATACTATTTAAAGGGAGATACTCTGTCTTTTTTGCAGCAATCGGCCTGCGCCTCGTGCTTCGAATTTCGGCCTCACGCCTGAAATATGGAGTGATAGCGTACTTGTGTCGAAATGTACTACCTAAAACAAACGATTCATAAGTCTATGCGATCTCAAAGCAATTCTCATTTTATAGTTATCACCCGTTAGTATCAAACATCGCAGTAACGCAAGAAAACTGTACCTACACAATATTAAATTAGTACTATTTTAATCTACAGACAAATACACTGTTTGTAGAAATTCTACCAAGGATTTAACTTTTGTAAATTTCTTGACACTTCAGAAACAAACTAAATTTATGTATTGCTTTGTATATAATTGTAAAATCAAACGCTTGTAAAGTTTATCTATCTCTTATAATAACCGAAATACCTCATGAATATATCGAAAATGGGACACACTGTACATTAAATATAATTAAATCCTAAAGTAGCTTAAACATAAAACTAAAAGAATTTTCAAAATGTAGAAATGAAATTTTAATTAGAAGAAAATTAAAAACATACTTTTGCACATAATTCACGGAAATAAGGTAATTTGAACAAAATGTTTGTATTAAAAACTAATTAACAGTTAACCTTTTAACTTTCCTGTATTTATTTATTCATTCATTCCTACATTGAATAAAAATGTGCGACACTGCGTGCTAATGACAGTGTTTCATAAATCCCCTGCATTAACATTAGGTGGTATATGATTTGATAATTACTGGTAGTTGATTTATTTTTAATTAAATTTAAACAAAATAAAAAAGGTAAATTTGACCAATTATTACAAATTGTATTTCCTTGAATTAACCTACTTCCTATTTAATCCATAAAGTTACTTGTTTTACAAATTTCCTGTTGATTAAAAACTGAGGGTTTCTTAGAAAATACTACGCTAAGTGTAAACAGAAATCTTCCTGTTAAAAACAAAATGCAAATTAAGACAAAGAAAAGTTTAGCCACAGAAGAAAAATCGTTTTTTATAAAATGGAATTTATCGGAGTTTCCATAAAATAAACAAACAATTAACGTCAAAACGTGAAGACCTTCCCAAACAACAATAACAGCTTAATAAGATAAACGGTGTCTAATTTTAGAATAAATTATAATTCCTGTCAAATTATTCTGTCTACAACTTCCTGATCCTTTTTTGCATTGAAAATCCAAAAAAAAACGTAAATGAGCTTGAATAATTGATACCAATGTCAGTAATCTAATTTTCACTATAGCTGAGTGATTATGTGATTTTCGTTTGAACGGTGTCATTTAGCTGTCCTTCACAGTTAATATTACACTATTAGTGTTTGAATTTTTAATTAAGTTATGTGTACTTAACTTCTCAGAACATGTTATGTTATTAAATAACAATTGTTTATAAGAATATGCAAATTGTTTCGGTTGGGAAAGAGAGTTATTGTAGGAATTTAGACAATTTCATTACAATTTGTAACTCTACTGTTAATGTGTTTATTAAATTTATTTTTTAGAACTAATTATCTTATTGTTAACGATGGTATTTTCTTAAGTATCGTGATTGATAGTAAACGTGCGTTGTTATTCTCTCCTTGAGCATGGATTTACCGTAACACGCCTTATCGTATGTAACATGAATTTTCTAACGCGAGAGCACTTATTGGAATATTTTAGCATCACGCGGAGTATTTTCCAAAAACATTGAAGGGTATTTTTGTAAACAAATGACGTATAAAATTTTACAAAAATAAATTGCAACTAAATTTGTGGGTTACTGAGATTATCCCATTTTTTTCAATTTGCAAAGCAATTTCTGGTTTTTCTTTTTTTTTATTGTCTTGTTTTTAGAATAATCTTAAAGTGACAAAATTTGATCGAATTATTCTAGAAAACTAAATTAAACAAAAAGAAGAAAAAAAAATAAAGAAAAATAGCCATGCCTATACTTTTAAGATTTGTCACGATTCTGACAAAGGTGTACATTTTATTAAACTTTCCCAAAAGAAACAAAAAATAATTAGGCACATAATGTTATATGTATAAACAATTAATACGCTGCTGAAAATAATTTTTTAATGCGTAACTATTCACAACTAGAAGTCAAATTAGTTGGCTCCGAACTTATCGGTACAAGTTACTAAATCGACATATTCTTGCCTTTCAAGACTTTCAGATAAAAATCCAAGTCGACTTTACTTCATTTTCGAACTTGTAGTTAATCTTAACCTACCACGAAATGACTACAGAGTAAGTTTAAGCCGAGTACCTACTTCAAATTCCCTTGCTAATAAAGCAAATTACACTCGAACTCTGGTCTTGTTGTTAACATAAAAGATCAGGTTAAATGAAATTTGAAAAAGAACGGCCTTGAATGAAAAACTAGGTCTCGGCTATTTTTCTGTAATCAGGATTTCCTTATCTACAATGTACATAAGAGATTTATCACTCAACACAAAAAAGTTAAACTTGAGCACCATCGCTCTTTTCTGTTACCGCCTCCAGAAATGTATCACGCGACTGAAGGTCTGGACCCAGAGCAGCGGTGAAAGATGACGCCCAATTTCAACAAGATCCAGGTGACAATCCTGGTAAACAAGTCAACCTTTCTACTCCGTTTAACAAACTCCAGCTTACGAGTTTCTGTATTTGGCATGGCCTATCAAGTTCCCCATCCTGCAAGGGACGTGCCTTCTGTCTCAGGTCCACACGCCACTAAGCAACGAGATTCACCATCTTTGGCGCCTGTTGAGAATATAAGAGTACCTGTAAAGTTGAATAGCACTCGTAGCAGGGATGGGCGCACTGGAAGCCTGCAGGAGCTGAGTTTTTTAGTCGGATCCCAGTTTAAAAATGTATCGGGCATTTTGGGCCTACGTCCGGTCAATCGGGCCGTTAGGGTCTGTCAGGCTGTTCGGGTCGTTATTTTTGTACTGATACAAAGCAGACGAGATGATTTTCGTCCTGACTCGGACGGACTGTTTTCGTACTGAACGGTACCGGAAGATTCTTGTTCTGACTCAGACAGACATTATTTTCGCACTGAAGCGAACAGGAGGATTTTCGTACTGCACCGTAGGATGGGTTTCTTGATCGGGTCTTTGCGTGATCCGGCGCATAGCTTGGGTGTAGGTCAGACCGAGTCCCAGTTGAAAAGTTTATTAGACTTTTCGGAATTACGTCGAATCAATCGAGCCTGTCTTACCGTTTGAGACTTTTCGGGCCCGCGTCCGATTAATCAAGCCGTTCGAGCTTGTCGCTTTGTTAGAGTCTGTCGATTTTCGTACTGCGCCCAACCAAGATCTCTTTCCTACTGACCCGGACAAACATTATTGCCAAAGGCTCAAAGTTTGGTGTAGATGAGGCTGGGCTTCAGTTTAAAAATTTATTGGGCTTTTCAGGTTTACGTCAGGTCAATTGGGCCCTTCATTCCTGTAAGGTCATCAAAGATACATTTAGCTCTATTTAGAAGACTAATGAAGGGCGAAGCCCGACTAGGCGTTACCAAAAGCTCTGTTAAGCAGGTTAATATAGGACAAAGCCCAGCCAAGGGCGGAGTCATAGCTTGAATCGTCATATTTAGCTCTTTTAAGAAAGTTAGTTGAAGGGCAAAATGCTTACTAGGAGCCACCGAACATGGCTTGTACTAGGACGTAGCTTTTGCAGTAATCGCACCTAGTTTTTTTAAGAAGGTTAATAGAAGGCGGAGGCTAAGCAGGAGTTGTCGAAGCTGGTCTTTTCGTGAGCATTGTCCTATTTAGTTATCTTAATGACGTTATTAAGTGAGCGAAAGCCCTACCAGAAGCCATCGGCAGTGGCTCGTGTCAAAGTATAGCTTTTGTAACCATCGCATTTAACTTTCTTGAAGTTAATAGAAGACGAAGGCTGAGCAAGCATCACCGCAGGTAGCCTTTTCGTGGATGTCATTGTATGTAGCTCTTTTAAAAAAAGCTAATTCAAGGGCAAAAGTCCTAGCAGTGGGAGTAGCTCGTTCCAGTACTACCTTTTGTAGTTATCGCATTTAACTTTCTTAAGAAGGTTAACAGCAGGCAAAGGCTGAGCAGGGGATATCGAAAGTAGCTATTTCTTGGGCGTTGTTGTACTTAGCTCTCTTAAAAAGGTTAGTTGGAGGCAAAAGAAAACACTAAGAGTACCAGGGCGCAACTTGTGTAATCATTGCAGTTAACTGACTTTAAAGAGATTAACAAAGAACGGATCCCGACCAAAAGCCACAGAACGTTCTCTTAAGAAGGTTAATAGAGGACAAAGCCCAACCAGGGGTCAGTCACAGCCCGAGTCGTAATCGTATTTAAGAAGTTAAGAAGGTTAGTTGGAGGGCGAAAGTCCTAACAGAAAGCACCGAGAGTGGCTCGTATCAGGGTGTAGCTTGTGTAATCATTGAATTTAGCTCTTCTAAAAAGATTAACAGAGGATGAATCCCGACCAGGGGCCACCGACAATTTTCTTAGGAAGGTTAATAGAAGACAAAGCTCTACTAGGAACCGGAGTCACAGCCCAAGTCGTCATGAACTTAGCCCTCCTGGGAGGTTAGTTGGACGGTGAAAGTCGTACCAGGAGTCACTGAGAATGGCTCGTACGAGAGCGTAGCTTGTGTAGCAGTAGGGCGAATCTAAGCCAGGAGCCACCAAAGGTTCTTTTTAGCAGGTTAATAGAGGACAAAGTTCAACCAGGTATCAGAGTCATCACCTGAGTCGCCATAGTATTTAGCTTTGTTAAAAAGGTTACTTGGAGGGTGAAAGTCCTAACAGGAGGCACCGAGAGTGGCTCGTACCAGGACGTAGATTGTGTAGTTATTACATTCAGCTTTCTTAAGAAGTTTAACAGGTTCTCTTAAGAAATTTGGCAGAGGACAAAGCCCAACCAGGGACCAGAGTAATAACCTGAGTCGTCATTGTATTTAGCTCTCTGAAGAAGATTAGTTGGAGGGCGAAAGCTCTACCCAGAAACACCCAGAGTGGCTCGCGCCAGAACTTAGCCGCTATCGTTATAGTACTTAGCTTTCTTAAGAAGGTTAAGAAAAGACAAAAACCACCAGAGGCCACCGAAAATAACCCATGTCAGAGCGTACTTTAGTTGTCATTGTATTTAGCTTTCTTAAGAAGGTTTTTACGGCAAAAAGCCCAGCCAAGTGCCAAAGTCATTGTCACAGTCGCCATCGTACTTAGCTCTTCTAAGAGGATTAATTGAAGGGCGAAGGCTCTATCAGGAAGTATCCTGTGTCGTCATCACGTTTAGTTCTTTTAAAAAGATTAACAGGAAAAAGCCAGACCTTTTAAGAAGGAGACACCGAAGGTGGCTCGCGCTATAATGTAAGAAGGTTAAGACAAAGTCCGACCAATGAATTATCGTATTTAGCTCTTCTAAGAAGATTAGTTGAGGGCGAAGACGCTACCGAGGGCCACCGAAAATGGCTCGTCCCGAAATGTAATCTGTCGTCAGCGCAATTAGCTCTTTACAAGAAGGTTAACACAACGCATTATTGTATTTAGCTTTCTTAAAAAGGTTAATAGAGGACAAAGCCCATTCTAGGGTCAGAGTCATAGCCCGAGTCGTCATCGTAATTTAGTATTTAGCTCTCTTAAGGAGATTAGTTGGAGGACGGAGGCACCAAAAGTATCTCGTGCCACGGCGGCGTTGCCTGTATCGACATCGCACTTAGTCTTCTTAAGAAGATTAATAGAAGACAACGCCCAAACAAGGGCAAGAGTTATAGCTCGAGTATTTAGTTTTCCTAAGAAAGTTAGTTGGAAGGTGAAGCGTTACCAAGGACCACAAAAGGTAAAGACCTGAACGGACTGGGCTTCTTAGTCGGACGTTTACGCGGCCTGGCCCAAAGGTTGGGTTCAGGTCGGGCCGGACCGCGTTTTAAAACCTTATTAGGCCTGTCGGACTGTTCGGGCCTGTCGCACCCTCCGGACCTGTTGGATTGTGCTTTTTGGTCCTGTCGGGCTCCTCAGACTGTCGAACCAGTCAAGCTTCTCGTGTCGGTCGGGTTTTCGAGCCATCATTAATTAATTAATCCAAAGCAAATCTTTTCGTACTGACTCGGACGGGTTATTTTCATACTGACCCGGACAAGCACTATTTTCATACTGCAGCGAATCGTGAACTTTTTCTTACTAAGTCAGACGGGCGTTATCTCTGTACAGACTGAAACGGACATTAGTTTTATACGGATCTGAAGCGGAGGAGTTCCGTACTGTAGAGTGGAAGCCTTGGACGGGTCTTTGTGCGACCCGGCTCAATCTCGGGTTATATCGAGAAGAGCCTCAGTTTAAAAACCTATCGGACTTTTTGGGCCTACGTCGACACAATAGTGCCTATCAGCACAGTCAGGCTCGTCGGCCGTTTGGTTTTGTCGGGTCGTTCGGTTTTACGAATCTATCGAGTCTCTCCAACCTCTCGGGTCATTCGGGCGTCTTAGGCTTTTTGCACCTGGCGAGTAGTTCGGGTCTTTGGGGCTTTTTGGGCCAATAAAGAAGTTACTGGCCTTTTTGAAACCGTGTGAAGTTTACTTTCTGTCGGGACGGGCCTAAAGATTTCGGCTCTAACAGAAGAAGGTTTATGCCAAGACATAGCCCTAGTCGTTATCGTATTTAGCTCTCTTAAAAAGGTTAATAGAGGAGAAAGCCCAACTTAGGGGCAGAATTATAGCCAGAATTGTCATCGTAGTTAGCTCTCTTAAGGAGGTTAATAGAGAACTAAGCCCGATCACGTTGTCATTGTATTTAGCTTTCTCAAAAAGGTTAATAGAAAAGAAAGGCCTCACCAGGGCCCACCGAAAGAAGTAGCAAAGCGACAACTGTAGTTTATTTTTAGTCAAAGACGGCACACACTTGCCTGGAATTTATGTTAAGAAAAGAGGTACATATTCAAACGTTAGCGTTGGCAACGGTAGACATAATTAGAAGTAAATATGGGGTGCGATTCTTGAACTTCTTGTAGCATTGTTCCGTGTTTGTTTGTTTGCATCTTAATATGAATTGTAGCTACTTTTTTAAAAATCCTCAGTAGCTCTGGAACAATTCGTATTCGCATAAATTATCTGGGTTTTGTCATTTTGAAATTTCAATTTCTTGTTCCGTATGTTTCTAATTTTTTTAATTCTTCTGTTGTTTAATTGTTATATTCGTGGGGTTTATGTTGGTGAACAACAAGAACAGTTCATTTAAGAACTGAAGAGGTTGGAAAATTGTGAGCTAGATGAAGTCTATGTGAAGGAATAACAAAATCTTTTACATCTTATTTTATAATCGTGATAATCTAAGACCATTTTTTTGTAAAGATTGTCTGTATTTCTATTTATTGCCATTTTGGCTATTAGCTCCAGAAAATGGCTTTAATATA
>VTPC01005565.1:15631-42542 GCA_011009095.1 Ignelater luminosus | reverse complement strand
GAGGTCCGGACGGCGGGCTGCAGCCGGGAGTAACTGGTTTATCCTCGGCGGTCGGGATTGTTACTTCCGGCTGGGTTCTCCTGGTCTCGGAAAAACTGCTCAAAGTCTTCGATCTTTCAGTTGTTGGCGGTCAGGTCAATCACTGGTCCCTCCATGGTGGTACGTTCCTGACTATGTCTACTTGGTGGACTTGGTGACTTGATACTAGCTCTTCCTTGCTCACGCTTTCGCGTTGTTCGACGGCTAGGTTTGGTCAATGGTGTGATGGCTAGACAGGATTGTTCTGGTTGCTTACCCTCTGAAACGGAGGGAACTTAAAGTTCTCCAAAAATAGGTTCCCGATCTTCTGTGTGTTAAACTACTTTTGGTATTACAGAGTATTCTCTTTAGCTGAGACACATTAAATTAAAAGTTTTTCTTTATTTTTCTTCTGATATTACATATCTCGGCTATAAAGCACACCCCATATAGAGAAAAGTAAGTTTGGAACATCTACAGTTTCTTTTAATAAGAATTTTTGATATTTTAGCAAATAACGACAATGCACCCAAAAGTTAACATATCTGTACACAACTTTTGAAGACCAATTGCTCCGTAACAAGATGAATTAAACATAAGTTCCATTTAAAAATATTTACCAAAAATTTATCTTATCGGTTTGTTGGTATTATTTATTTATGTATACATTTTTATAAAATCAGACTTTTATCTTTTTTGTAAAGCAATGATTAATAATTGAACTTTTGCTCTTCTCCAGCTTATCAATCCTTTTGAGTGTATCTTCTTAAACTTAATTTTAACTTGAACAGATTAACGTGTGGGAAATGAAATCGAAACAAAATTCCACAATAAACAAAACCAGTCAAATTATTGAAAAAAAAACTAAAATACTTGAAACAGTGATAAGATTTTTAAAATAGTAACTTATAGCAAGTTATTTTTAAAAAGAGAAAAACTGAAAAAGTGAAGTTGTGGAAGCCCTGATATAATTAATTATTTTTATGAATTACATTTAAGATTAATTAAAAGTGTAACCAAAGTTTTTTTAGTTAGTGACAAGAAATTATGGGACATACTCTAGCACCAAGACAAAGGATAATTTTCATTTAAAAAGACCAGAATTTGCTTTCCAACACCCTTACAATTTAGTGAAAAAAAAACAATTTAGAATATCAAATATTTATTTAAAAATGCATTTCAATATAAAAGTAAATAAATATAAACTTTAGTATTTCAACACAAACAATTCATGTTGAATAAAAGAACATAGCTATTGCAGGATCTTCAGTTTCGTATGTTATTAAAACATCTCTAAACTTATCCAACAATTGCAGTAACTGACTCCTTCGCAAATTCTCCAAATACATAATTTCCTCAATGTGATGATTCCCTTGAAAATAACCATTTCTACATAACCTTGCAAACAAGTTTAAATCTTCTGAATTACTTGACGCTGGTATCTATTTAAGAAACGATCATTAGTTAAGGTATTAAGACATTCAATTTTCACACTTACCTTAAATATTGCATTTCTTTCTTCATCTGGAAAATCAAGTAAAAGTTCCTGACATTCCTGTTTTTCTTCATCGGCTGATGAAAAACTAACATTTGTTAAGCTGAAACAATAAACTTAATTACTTCCATACACAAAATATACTACATAAGATTCTTTACTTCATGCTGTGATTTGTTAATTCTGAATCTGGTCTTGCTTCTAGTGTTTCTGAAACTACTGAAGCTTCACTTTCAGATTCTGTTCTAGATGCTGACTTGAACGGAATACTAAACGAAGATGAATTTATCAAACCATTGCTTTGCATCATTGGTGTAACGTGCACAACTTTTATTTCATTTCTAGAAATAGCTTTTATTCAGTTTTGTTTTATTACATTCTAATTAATCTTACAAATTATGTTGTGTAAAACCATTATCTGTTGGGATGTACTGTATATAAGTATGCAGTTGCAACAACAAATGATGTTGTAACATCCATATTATCATTTGAACTAATTGCGACTGCTGTGAAGGTTGGCACAATGGGTTACATTTTTGTCCTAAAGATGTCGGTAAGGAAAAGTCACTTATTATTCTTAATAAATTCATATTTGGAAATACTTCGCTGAATTTGTCTATTAAAGGGGAGTTAAGTTGCAATGGTGCATCAGGCGAAATCACATATTTGTTCGTTGAACAAATTGGATATATCACAGTTGCTTTAGCCCAATATACAAGATGAGCAGTTAATTCAAACACCTAAAATATATTTACTTACAAAAGAAGTAACTAATTAAAGGTTCTTTTACATGTGAAAGTGTTATATCTGAATCAATTGCTAAAGTTTGTAAACTTTTCAACGGTGAATACTGTGAGAACATTCTCAACAATGAAGGAGAGCCATCCAGTGATGTAAAGTCATACAACTGTTGCACTGGATAAAGCAGTAATAAACTGTGATAAGGCCTAAGAGCTTTCAAACATCTGAAAAGAGTTTAATTACTTATTAATTAGATTTACAATAAAAACTATTTACTAACCTATCGATATCTTCAGGCTCGACAATTTTACCTCTTAAATGCCACTGATGTACTTTTTGAGGTAAACAAAAACTCAGTGGAATCCATTTGTTTATTCGAATGCTCACTAATCCTAATCAATAAAATTCAATAAATTGTATTATTTTATTAATTATTTGAATACACTTACCCGTACTACACAAGTCATCATAAACATTTTTAATGTTCTTTGCAAGTGTACATTTTTCTAAAATCTTTTTAAATGCAGCTTCAAAATTGCTTGTGTAACTATCATCATGAATAGTCACCATTGTCAAGATTTGATCAGAAATATAACCACATCTATGCTCTTCGTGCCTTAATGCAATCCCCATTCTTTTGCTAAGATCATAATAACATTTCACTATAATTAAAGGAAGATATAATTATGATTAAGTTAACATATTTTATTGCAAGATATTACCTACAGAATGACTAGCTAGCGCTTGAAGGGCAAAAACTATATGAATTAATAACAATCCAGAATCATCTTGTGACTTACTTCTTAGTTGCAACAATGTTGGATGCCCAACAAATCGTACATCATTGACTTTCAATTCAAATTTTTGGTTACACAACTCTGGCTTTACAGCAAATAATGATGATAATACTTCGTCTGAAATACCTGTTAAACTACCTTTACTAATGTTCGATGCTGGCGGTGGAGGTGATTGTAGTAAGTCTTCTGTAATTGATAAGGCGTATGGGTTTCTTCTTTTGGTATTTGAAGGTTCATTATTTTCTTGTTCGTGGTATGGATAACGAAATAATAGTCTGTCACCTTTACTATCTGATTTTACTAATATCACACTAAGTGGATTTACTTCCATTATATTTAACGATTCTTATTATATCACAAGAGTTAATTTTAATAAATTTGGATTTGTACAGCTTATTTTAACATTATTTTTAAAATAGTCTTACTTTTTGTACGGGCGTGCGTGTGGGTCTATTATTTATTTTGATTCGTGGAATTCTAACCTCGAACTGTTAAAATGTCAAAGTCAGTCAAGATTCTGTATAAAGGGTTTTCTAACTCCTAGGCGCAATATTTAAAATTTAAAACCAAAAATACTTTTATTAATTTTTGAATTAATTCTACAAAATATAATGTCTCATTATTTTGTCACATACAGTAAGAAAGATTTGCTTTATTTGTTATGTGTACGCATTGGTTATTTAGTGCTTGCCTTGAGTTTTAGTGGGAATCCATTATAAATAATATCTTGAGGAATGCACAAAGAGCGATTTTACAAAACCTAGAAAAAGTTTATCTTAATAGTTCTGACTTGACTTTATGTAGTAGTGGTAGTAATAATACAGAGATATAAAGAAGTACTGATTGAGCTTTATAATATAATAGCAATCTGTTACTAAATAACAGCAATTAAAGGATAGATCTTTCTCAAATTTATGTTGTGCAAAACACTTGTACGAGTAGTAGATTGCTTGTCCTTTCTAATACATTATTTAGATAATAGCTGGAAATCACTTTCGAAGTGTAATTAATCTATTATAAGCTTTTATGACTTTAAAGAACGTGGAGATATATTATATAAGTAGGTAATTCATTGTGCCTTACGCAAGGCAAAAAACGTAGTTAACAATTTTAAAATCTTGACTTCTTCTTACTTTTTTATTATTTTAAAATCTTTTATGATCTTTAAATTGCTAAAGACGGAGATTTAGAAATAAAAATAAAATGTTGTAAGTACCTAATAGTTAAAAAGTACAGTATGCCCTCCTTTAACCGCTTTAGACATGACAAATGATAGACCAAACGAAATGAAAAAAGTTGGTTAAGAATAAATCAGTGGCAACTTGTGACCTAACTTTGGGGAGCGGGCAGAACTGCGCAATTGACTTAAATTGTGAGAATTGTCAATTATAAGAAAATTAACCAATCAGACAGTCCCCGACTTACCCTGTAGTTATGTCACGAGTCACCGCTGGTTAATACAATACTTAAAAGAAGTTGTAAGAGTAAAACACAACAAGATGAATAGCGAGAGATTTTGATTTGGTGCCTTTAGTTATTCATCAAACAATGCCACGTTTCTTTATTAATATGCGTCCTTCTACTTAAATCTGTCTGTCTGAATACAATTTCATCTTTATGTTATGATGGATGTACAGACAAAAGCAACATAAAATAAATCTACAAGATAAACAAGTCTCGTTACTGTCTTTTGAACACTTTCTTGATAAAGAAATTTACTAAGGACTATTGACATTCATTTGTGAAGATATCAGGCCCATATAGGCAGATTAACTTAATAGGAATAGTTTTAGCAGATTCTTGAAGTGAATTTTAATGTAGTGAAAGCATCGCAGGTTGTCTCGTATCCCAGCGGTTATAAATGCTGATGTGAATATGGTACAGTTCTAGGAGAAACTTCAAGGTCTGCTGCGTATACACGATTTTAGATCACATTCTTTATGCAGTGGTACTGTTCAAAACAAAACTCGATGGTTCTAAAATGAAAAATCGAAAAACACTCCTCGAACTTAAAAGTATTTGACGTTCCATGCCGAGGGAGTAAATGGCATAAAGATGACAGCGTCATTAATAGATCCTCCAGGATACCAAGCAAACTGTCTGAATATTTGACCTTACAGCCGTAGACGAAACTGTGCCCGTGGGAACTTTTATTTCTCCTATGTAGTAGTATAGTAACATTGTGTAGTAGTATTGCGCCTAGCAAACAAAACTTTAGGGACCTTTCTTTTGCTAATATCTCTGTTTCGCCACGCAACAATAACCTTGGCTGCCTTGACAGTTACACTAAGAACCGCTTTAGCACCTGAAACCTTGACAGTTGAGTTTAGACCCGGTTTGATAAATATCTTGACGACTACCACACATGTTGATGTGGTAGCCAGAAAGCGTACGTTATTTTTAAACATTGCCACTATACTCTGACGAAGATCGAATCCGGGCAAGTAATACAAGACGCAAGTGAAATTCTCTTGGGAGTTATGCGGCGCTCCTTAAAGCACGGGAGTAAATTTCCAAGTCCGGCTCGACTGGGAACAAACTTGACGCGGCTCAAAACCAGCCTGATAACTTCTTGATCGGTTCGGCAGACCCGAACAGCCCGAGGGGCCCGAACGGCCCAACAGAGAAGCCCTAAGTGCTAAGAAGTTTAAAAGGTCCAACAGGTCCGAACGCTCTAATAGGCAGGAGGCCCGAACGGTATAATATGCCGAAAGTCCGAACGGACCAATAGACCCGAGGTCCGAAGGGCCGAGAAATCCAAAAGTCTCAACAGACCCAACAGGCCCAAGTGGTCAGACATACTCGAGAAATCCAAAAAGCCCAATAGACCCGAAGGGCCGAGAAGTCTAAAAGGCTCGACAGGCCTGATGGCCTAACAGACCCGAGTAGCCCGAAGGGCCGAAAAGTCCAAAAGGCCCGATAGACCCGTATGACCCGACAAGGCCAAAAGGTCCAACAAACTCCAACAGTTTGACAGGCCCGAACCTGAGCTTTGACCTGGACTGTGTACTGTACTGTCGCCCCTATTCATCGCTGCTACTAGTAGAATCCATTATTGACACAAATGTTGAAAAAAGTATTATTAATAATAATAATCTTACTAGTGTCATACATTTAACTGTTAAAGCAGTATTTAACAAACACCACTAATCACTAAACACTAAAAACCAAGATTAAACCGGTAGCCGAGTTAAACGAACTTAAAACACCCTAAGCACTTAAAATTTGTATGTGTGCTGGACTTTGATGATTCACACGCATTTGCGCAAGAAATCATAGATTAAAGTTGATTGAAGTACACGTTATACAGTTGGGCATGTTTCAGGTGTGTATATATTGCGCATCTGCGTAATGAAAATAAAACGGAAAATAAAAGTGTTGGTTTTATTAAATAAAATTTAGTAAGAGACTGGAAAATCCCTTAATTATTGCATAAAACTTAAGAAAATTCTTTTATCCTCATACTACATGCCATGTAGATAAAATATCCCTTTATTAAGGGATAAATTCCTCAAGTTGACAACACTGTTTTTATGTATAATCTTTTCTATTTGAGCACATATTGCAAAGCGTGGAAGTCCTGCCCCATAATCTGCACGTACAACGCAAATCGACACCAAAGTCTGAATCAAAAAGTTAAATACATTTTTTGCCATAAATCTATAGTTTTTGAAATGTGATCGATTAAAAGTTTTTAGAGCTGACAACGCAGCATGATATTTTCACAGATTAAATAAAGGTCAGATATTTCACTTCGACAAATTTGTGGATTCTATTGCTTTCTCTCTCAAAGCAACTCCCAGAGCTTGCTATTTTGACATGTACTGCGCAAGCAGCACAGCGTGGTATGCATTTTTTATATAACCACGTAAAAGAGTAGGCGTGGTAAACTCCCAGAGCTGCAAATGTAAATGTGCAGAGACAAAAAATGGAAACATTGGTGGAATAGGGAGTGAAATATCTGACTTTTATTTAATCTGCAATATTTTACTAGGGTTGCTGCTTGCAATAAAAGCTGTTGATTTCATAGCAACAGCAATACAGTATTGCAACACATTTTTAAAGATTCTACAGGAAAGACTTAACAATAATAAAAAGCGAATTACAAGCAAACTATTAAAAAATAAAACAAAAATATGACCAAATATTTCTTTTTAGTACCTAAACTAATTATTAAGAACAAACAAGTTGTAATAAGAATTAAGAAGGTTGATAAATTTGTAATGAAGAGGTTTTTGTCGAAATGGTATTGGAATTTCTTTCTCAGTTTGTGATGTAGAATAATGTGGTGCATATATTATGTGCTATTTTAAATACACCCTGTATAACAAATAGCTAGATATATCTTATAAGCAAGGTTGGCAGCAATTGGGAATTTGGTGCCTCCATGTTGCAATCCGCATCAAATCAGCTGTTTGTGACACAAAGCAATTTTTTGTTGTATTTTTGTTGTGTTGTGCAGAGGTTATGTCAGTTGAGAAATGCGTATTTTGTTAGTTATTCGAATCGGAAAATAGTAGAATTAAATATTGCAAAATGGGAAATACACTAGTCGCAATTGCACCTGCACAAATATATCCAGTAGAACATTATTTGGCAGATCACTCAGAATTAAAATTTGATGTTAGGTAAGATTTCTATTGAACTACCTACTTTTAAGGTAATCGTAAATACTAGGAAGAAATAGTGATAGATTGTATTAATATTATTATCCAATCAAAAGATATTTCTGAATATAAAATATAAATATTTTGTACTGCTTTATCAAAAGAAAAATAGGAAAATATTAGTTTAATACTTCTGTTTGTTAAATATCGCTAAAACCTTTGTTGATCCTTTAATAAGTAATTTGACCGTTCTATCTTTGATTTGAATCATGTATGTTAAGTAATACCTATTTAGATTAAAGAATTATTGGGACTGAGGCAATATCTGTTGTGTTTAATTGATTACTTGATTATTATCCGCATATGAAGGTTGTTTGTTATTTTTAATCTTTAATTTTGATTTTGAATTTTTATATGGAAAAAACTTTGTATATACTAAGTGCATAAACACCATAATTGATTTTTTTCAAGTGTATGCTGACAAATCACAATCAATACCTACTTCTAAATAACGTATTTATGTTATATTTCTACCATTATTAATCGTTGAAAGCATATAATACTTGTAAACAGCATTAAATATAACCTCATAATTCATATTTGACACTTAACTGACAGATTATAGATTAGTAATATTTATTTTTATTAAGATTCCCGTGCTGATTTTTATATTCATTTTTCAAACATTTCAAAAAGCATAGCCCTCTATGTTCTAATATTTAAGAATTATTTAATTTATTGGGAAGTTTCTGCAAACAATTCTTTTTATATTTAACATAAGTTATACAAACACTATTTAACTGCATTTGATAAATAATATAAATATTTTCGTTTTACAGTCTAGGAAGTACGAGATTTTTTAAAGTAGCACGTGCAGAATCCCAAGAAGGTTTAATAGTAGTAAAAGTATTTGCAATCAATGATC
Organism: Ignelater luminosus; assembly: GCA_011009095.1. Classification (NCBI taxonomy): domain Eukaryota; kingdom Metazoa; phylum Arthropoda; class Insecta; order Coleoptera; family Elateridae; genus Ignelater; species Ignelater luminosus. The sequence goes on along the minus strand of VTPC01005565.1, from coordinate 33,959 downwards.
CATCTCTACCACTACAACCTTATAAAGATTCTCTAGATACTATCCGTAATAAACTTTCTAATGCTGTAAACTGCTTAGCATTCCAAAGAGCAATAATCACTGACAAAGCAGGCTTAATTATGAGAGAATATGTAAAGTACAGCTTGTACGATCGAATTAGCACTAGACCATTTTTATCAAACATTGAAAAAAGATGGATAACTTTTCAAATTTTATATGCTTTATGTCAGTGCCATAGAGAAGGTGTTTGCCATGGTGATATTAAATTAGAAAATATTATGGTAACCTCATGGAATTGGGTACAATTAGTGGATTTTGCTTCGTTTAAACCCACATTTTTACCAGTAGATAATCCTGCCGATTATTATTATTTCTTTGATACGTCTCGAAGATGCACTTGTTATATTGCACCTGAAAGGTTCGTCAAGAACCCTGAAAGTAGCGCAATGTTCAATGAAGCGCATTGCAATTCTAGCGATTTAAAACCAACTATGGATATCTTTTCAGCTGGGTAAGTTAGTTCTTTTTTAGTTGAAAGTAACATTCAGAAAGGTAAAAATTTCAGATGTGCTTTATTAGAATTATGGAATGAAGGGCAGCCTCCTTTTGATCTCTCACATTTATTAGGTTATTGTCGTGATGTGTATTCACCTCAAAAACATTTAGATAAAATAGAAGATCCTGCATTAAAAGCACTATTAAGTAGCATGATTCATCGTGATCCAAATCAACGGTTATCTGCTGAACATTATTTATCGCAAGAGCGTGGAAAATTATTTCCAGAATATTTCTATAGTTTTCTTCAAGGTTATATGCAAATTTTCTCTGGTAATCCAAATATTTTATCGCCAGATGATAAGATTGAACGTATAAAAAGTGATATTGACGGTGGAAAAATCTTTGAGTATATACATTCCCAAAGGAATAATAAATTACTTATTGATGATAATGATGCAGAAAAACAAGATGTAGAGAAGACTGATGAGAATAAGGAATTTGAAAGGAATGATGATGGATTGGTTATAATAACTGCGATGGTAACATCGTGTATTCGTGGCTTACATGATTGTACATCGAAATTATCATCTTTAGAGATTTTATTGGAATTGGCTAAACATGCAGATGAAGAAGCAATTTTAGATAGGATTTTACCATATATTGTAAGTGTAATAAATATTAATTTTGAATTCTTATTTATTTCATTTTTAATTGCAGTTATATTTTATACATGATGGAAATAATAGGGTTAAGGAAATGGCCATACATACATTAACAAAATGTCTTAATTTAGTTAAATATGTGCCAAGATCAGATATAAATATATTTCCCGAGTATATATTCCCTGCTGTATCACAATTATCTGTTGATCCTAGTGTTACTGTCAGAGTAGCTTATGCTGAGAATATTGCAACTTTAGCTGAAATAGCTTTAAGATATCTGGAGCAAACTCAAACTGATTGGCGTGATAAATCTAATGTAAAGAGTAAAGATGGACCTAGGATTGTTTACGATGTTGAATTACAAATATTACACGATGTAGTGCAACAGTCTGTGAGTGCATTATTAACTGATAGCCAAGCTTTAGTAAAGCAAACTCTTATAGAAAATGGTATCAATAAATTATGTGTGTTTTTCGGAAAGCAAAAAGGTATTTATAATATAAAAAAAAATTTATAAAAGTAGTACTGATTTCTGTTTTCAGCTCATGATGTATTACTATCACATATGAACACGTTTTTAAATGATAAAGAAGCTAAAGAATTGCGTGCTTCATTTTTTAATTGTATCGTTGGTGTGTGCGCATATATCGGTTTGCATTGTTCTTCTGCTGTAACACCTTTGTTAGTGCAGGTAGGTAATTTTTGCATGAAAACTAATCTTGAATTGAAAAAATGTCAAAGTGACAGTAGCACTTTTAAAGGTTAGTTTACTGTCATTGTGTGCTTGTTTATTTTAAATAAAAACAAAACACTACTACTACAGTTATTATTGGATAAAATTTGAAAAAAATTTAAAATTTCAGTTCTGCCAACATTGAAAAATTATGATTTATACTCTTGATTACAGGGTTTCCACAAGTTCACTTTTTGAGAACTCTTTATAAGTTACTATTTTAAAGATTTTATCATTATTTCAACTATTTTAGTTTGAGATGCAAGTTTTTAAACATCAATATGAATAAATTAGTCTTCTATTCATAGTTAAATGCTGCAATTTGTTTTACAGAAATCTGCTTTATATAGTACTTAAATCGATCAGAAAAAAAATTGTTTGGAAGAATGTGGCCGCTTGATAGCGATTAAACACACCAGTTTTTGATACATACAAATTTTCTTTACAAATAAATAAATTTGTTTTGCTGTTATGCAGCAAATGTTTTGATTTGCTGCATTAGATTTACGTATCATATTAACATGGGTTTTATTTTATTAATTATTTTATTAAAACACCACTAAACTTTACATTGTATGCAGGAAGGCAAATCAGAATTGTTTTTTTCTGCCTAAACTATTGCAGTTATCAAAATCGAACAACAGACAAAAAATGCCCATGTCCTTACAGAACACACAAAAGAAGGCAATACAGATTATTTTCAGACAAATATAGGTGTATGGCAAGGAGATGCTATGTCAGCCACCCTATTTAATATAAGTCTGGAGAACATATTAAGAAAAATAGAATACACAAGCATAATAACTAATAAAAACTTACAGACAATAGCTTACGCAGATGATTTAATAATAATCACAAGAAGCAATCAAAAATTAAGAGTGATAGAAAAAGAAGCACAGAAGAGGGGGTGATGAGAATTTCTTAAAACTTTTGTTCAGTATTTTTTGATACATAAAAAACTTTCCCTTTTTAAACTATTTACATTTATTTTCAAACAATTACAAAGAAGATTACAGCGAACTGGACTTGTTCGTCCTGTGTCTTTTAACCAACTATGTCTTAAAAGCTACTGAAAAACTAAAATTAACCATCTAAACAAAGCTGCCCACTTGCATTTCTGTCCACTGTGCACACCTATTTTTTCGTCCCTTACACATATGGCATCGATTCCTACAAAGGGCGGCATACATTGCTTAACACTAAGTACCTGAAATTCTTAACTGTCCTTAAGAGAATGTCCGGGCACCCGACGTCACGCTGACACCAACGCCTTTTACAAAAGTTTCAAACGGGCTACACACTGAGATCCCTATTGTTACCAAATGCACAGCCTTTTGCACCCACACCATATAATTGTTTTATAGCAGTTCACATAAACGCGCACATGCCCGATACCGTGAACACAAATCCTAACAGGGGGTTACAAATCAATGAAAGTAAAACGAAATATATGAAATGCCAGAGAAGTATAAACCGACCGAGGCAAAATTTCACAGAAGGAAAATATACATTTGAAGAGGTGGATGAGTTTAAGTAGCTAGGGATACAAATCAATAATAAAAATGAAAGATATCATGATGTAAAACAAAGAATACAAACAGGATATAATTTGTATCACTGGTACAAACCCATACTGAAAGATAAAAAGATCAGCAAAAAAAAACAAAAATAGACTCTTCAAGGGATTAATAAGATTAGTTGTGACTTATGCAGCAGAGACACAAGCATTTACAAAAAAAGATGAAGAGCGGATGAGAGTAATGGAGAAAAGGTTTCTAAGATTAATAATGGGACCCATACAAATAGATCAGGACGAGTATAGAGCAAGAATGAACCATGAACTAATAAAAGAAATGGAAGAAGAAGACATAATAAGAATTATTAAGCACAAAGAAGTGAAAATAAAATGATTAAACAAATCACAGAATGGAAACCTATAGAAGATAGAACAAGAGGAAGAAAAAAAAAGATGAGTAGATCAGGTGTTAGAAGATATAAGAACAATGAAAATAAATAACTGGAAAGAAAATACGCGTAACAGGAAAATATGGAAGAAGATAGTTCAAACCACCAAAACAGGCAAGAACTTATAGGAAAGAAAGAATAATGAGGAGTAAATCCACCCCAACAAATAAATTTGTGAGCTCCAGAGCAGCAAAGATTCCCAATGAAATGGGTCAAAGAAGAAGAAGATAAGTAGTGTCTAAATTATTTTTTAACTTTTTTTAAACCATGAAAACACAGAGAAATAAATTTAAAACGTTTAAATTTTTGATGGTAGCTGACGTCATTCGTCATTGCAGCTGTAGCCATTAAAAACGATTAAAAAGCCAGACAGCCAGCAGTGTTGCCAATACTTCAATCTGTTTGTAACCTAACCTAACATAAACTTTCAAATTATCTTCTGTTGCTTGCGCCTATAAGTTTGTGTTGTGTGTTTTTCATTTCTTTTCATCGTCATTCTAATAATAACATTTAAAAAATATAAGTAGAATCCGTTAAAAGGGAATCCGTGTAATTTTCTACAAATTGATGCAGAAAGAATTAACAAACAAAGCAAGAATCTGATTGGAGTTTTTGACTGTGAGACTAAGTCTCCCCAAATAAAATCACAAAAATAAAAAATTGCAATTTTGTGCTTTAATAGAGACAAGATTTATTAATTTCATGAAAAGAAATTATTACTCAAAAACTTCCGTCATAATAGATTTTGGGAAATGCAACGCTATACAACATTATCAGATGTTACGGCTTTAAACCATACTTGAGATTAATTCAGTTCAGTCTCTCTTTTACTGCTAACTACGGAAAAACATTTATTGGCCAACTTATCAAGTGAACAAGACTTTATAGAACAAGTTATTGATGTTTCTGCTAATAAGAAAATTCGAAAAATGAATCTCTTGTACAAAAAAACTTAAAAAAGAACATCAGTTGCTCATTTTATAAGACCCACTAAATCTAATACCAATTTTTGTATTGATGTACATAATTATATGTCTCTATGTTTTTTAGTTCAAGTTCAACTTAAATCAATATATGAGATTCAATAAATTATGCTCCTTTTTCTTTTATCCATCATAGCATCAGTCTCCGCTGCGCCACTGAAAAGTAGTGTTTATTTAATGTAGAATACACAACTTATAACAAGCCCATTCTTATTAAAAGAAATTACAGATGTTCTAAACTTACTTTCCATTATATGGGGTGTACTCTATAAAGTTTAAACCACACAGAAGGTATTTCCCTATAATTTCTCTTAATAGAATAATCGATATTTCTACAGATAACCACAATGCATATAAAAGTTAACCTGTCTGCAGGCAATTTTGAATACTGATTACTTCCTTACTAAGACAAATTGACCATAGGTTCAGAAGAAACCTTCTATGATCGTTAGAAATCTACCCAATCAGTTTGTCCTGTCGGGCCCTACGGGTCTATAGGGCCGTTTGGATCTGTCAGGCTTTTTGAACTTTTCGGGTCTATGGGACTGTCAGGCTTTTTCAACTTCTTGACCATTCGGGTCTATCAGGTCATTTGGATCTTTCAAGCCTGTCGGACCTCTCAGACTGTTGGACCTTTTGCACTTCTCGGCCCTTTGGGTCTATCGGACCTTTTGAACTTCCTGGTCCTTCAGGTCTATTGGGCCTTTTGGACTTCTCGGTTCCTCGGGCTTCTCTGTCAGGCCATTTGGATCCTTCATGCCATTTGGGCCTCTTAAGCTGTTCGGGTCCCCAGGCTTTTTGGACCTCTTGTGCCGTTTGGGTCTCGCGGGCCGATCAAGAAGCTACCCGAATTTCTTCGGGCTTTGTCAAGTTTGTCTCTAGTTGGATCGGATCGGGCCTGGAAGTTTCGGCCTGTGCAGAGCTCTATGAGGAGGTACAAAATGAAAATTGAAGATAAGTTGTGAGTACTGTAGTGTTGCCAGGTATGGAGAAGATTTTCCCCAAGTTGAGGATTTTTGAACTTGGTGAGGAAATTAGTGAGAATCTTAAGATGAGGATTTATGGGGGATACATTAAAGATTTTGGGTAAATTTGAAACTTAGTCATTTTTTTAATGGAAAAATAATGTTTTTAAAAGTTTTAGTTTTATTCCTGTTATTGGAAGTTTTTGGAGTAAGTGCAAAATTTTATAAAAATTGATAAAAAAAATTTTCCATTTGTTGCATACTTTCCTGGACACATTGTAGAAAAACCTGTGAAAGGTAGGTCTTCCCATTAGCAGCCCTTTGTTATCAAAAAGATTAACGTTTAGATTAATGTTATTTTCATTATTTTATGACAATTTATGTTGGAAATCAGAAAATTGTTAAAAATCGATTTCGAGCATATCTTGAAGGCGCGTATTTCTCTGTATTAGTCGGCATTTGTGATTGAAACCTACCTTTTACAACATGCTATTATTTACCGACTTTGAAGGAAAACTCCATCATCGTAAGAGTGATCACACTGTTGCCACAACAGTTAGAAACAATAATAAATATTAGAAATGTTCAGATTTGGAAATCTGGCAATGTTGGTTATAGCTATAATTGCCTTTTCCTGCGCTATTTTCATACATTTTGACGAAGTTTAATGTCGGTCGTCTGTTGGTTGATGATTTTCATCTGCTTGTGTTCACAAGCAAGCAATTAATGACAGCACCTAATCACCAGTGCTGGTAGCGCGTCAGCGCGATTACAGCTTATGGACACAAGCATTATTTCAAGAATTTTTGAAGTTGAGAATTTTCATACCATTATTGGCGACATTTTTGTTAGAAAGATTTTTTACACCTAGCAACCCTGAAGTAGTGGCACCTTTTTTGTTTGATCAAAAGCTCTGCCTAGATAGTTACTAGTATTTCTCATTTTATTTGCTAAATTGACTCAGTTCCTTCACTGTTTTTATGCATCACAGCTTGTGGAATCTCTGTGATTATTAATTTATCTAAAAAAAGAAAATATTAATTTAATTATTTAATTTTAATTCTTTTTCAATAAAACTTTAAATATTAATTATTGCAGGGATTAACAGATTGTTCAGAATTTGTAACGACAAAAAGTATAAATGCAATGTCATCCCTAACCGAACTAGGATTATTAACGAAGCCTGCCTTATGTGGATTGGTTGCCGAATGTGCAAGTTTCCTAGTTCATCCCAATTTATGGATCAGACAAGCAGTGGTTGGTTTTATTACGACGGCTGCAAAAACATTATCCGTTTTAGATGTGCAGTGTAAACTTATGCCAATTTTAAAAATGTACATGAAATATGAATTAATTCAAATCGATAGGTAAATACAAACAATGTGTTTGTGTAACACCATCTAATCATTTAAATTTGTAGACCTGAATTATTGTTAGAATCTTTGGTGTCTCCTATTCCAAGAACAGTATTTGATAGTGTAATAAAATATTCTGATGTTAAATTATTATTAGATACCTTAAAAGAGAGACAAAACGTAAGATTAGTTGCAAGTTCAGGTTTGATACCGAGCCATAAAGAGATACATCCATCACTAAAAAGTGTAAGTATAATTCTTACAGTTTTAGGAATAAATTCTTACATAGATCGTTTATACAGCTATTTAGACGACTCATAGCAGATGGAATGACAGATTTAGTTGAAGATTATTTGTTAATGATGTGTAATCATTTAGAAAAGATTCATATTGATAAAACGAGTGCAGATGCTAAACATAATAAGCAAAATGAAGGGAAAATCGAAATTACTACACCTATTCGAACACACATCTATAATTTATCTGAAGCGAGAAATAAAGCAGATCTTATTTTGCAAAATAGGTAACGTATATGTGATACATTTCTAGTTTACTGCAATTAAATTGTGACCATTTAGAAAATTACGTCAAACATCTCTTCATCCAATAACACCATTGAATTCAAACAGCTCCGAATGGAATGTAGTTGCAGCTGAAGTAATTCCACGTTCGTCTGAATCAGATCCAACGAGTCGATCTGCAACTCCACCAATTGAAGCCCACAGTGCGTTTGTTGGTGTGGAACATGGAGTAAATATAAGCTTGCATGAAAGATCCTATATTCAGTGTAAGTAGTATGCATTTGTATAAAACATTAGAATCACATATCTAAATAGTATTATTTCAAATTTACAGACAGAGCAGGCAGCTGCAGTATGGAATTAAGAAAACTAATTGCTAAACAGCAAGAACATTATTTAGAAGCTGTACGGTAAGTATAACTAAGCTGAAAATTAAAAATTTCTTATACAATTCCTCAAATGCTAAACGCAGAAGTAAAGAATGGGCTGAACAGGCAGCTTGGCGTCCTCAATTACCACCACCTGGTTGGAGGCTTCGTGGTTCTTTAGTCGCTCACCTTCATGAGCATCGGGGTCCAATAACAAAGCTAGCTCCTATTCCTGATAGTTCTCTTTTCGCCAGTTGTGCGAAAGATGGTTATATTCGAATATGGGATTGTGCAAAAATGGAAGGGAAAAATATTGCCAATAGGGCTAAACAAAGCTATAAAGTGTCGGGTAAAGCAGGTAGTGTTGGTGTGCTTGGAATGGCTGTGTGCGAAAACGGACAATCATTGGCAGCTGCAACTGAAGATGGTTCAGTTATTGTACTGAGAATAGAGCCGACGAGCAGCAGGTTGGAATTAAGGAAAAGTTCAGAGTTTTCTTAATTTTTAATTAATTGCTTTCTTAGGATGACGTTAGTTGAATCAAGAGATTTACGTCCCGATCAAGATGGCTGTGCAGTAGATGTTCAATATTTAGATTCGGGTCCACAGAGTGTTTTAGTTTATGCAACTATGTATGGTGATTTAGTTGGGTGGGATTTACGTACACCGGGAGCAGCATGGAGATTACAGAATGGTTTAAAACATGGCGTTATTACTTCATTTTGTTTGGATTCTCACCAGAGTTGGTTAACTATAGGTACTAGTAGCGGTTATCATATTGCTTGGGATTTACGGTTTCAGTTACCTATTGCCACGATAGAAAATCCAACAGGTAAAGGTATAAATGTAAACGATTGGATTTGTTTGTTATATAATTGTGTGAAAATTGTAGGATTAAGGATTCGTAAGGTTATAAGCCATCCTACAGAGCATTCGTGTGTCATTTCTAGCATGCAAGGTAATAATGAAATTTCCATGTGGAATTTGGAAACGGGCTTCCGACAAACTACGTTATGGGGTAGTAATACACCGCCATTTTCAAAAACAAACGTAAGTAAATTCTGAAGATAATGTTTTAAAATGTTACTTAGAGGCAGGCAAACTTGAGTTTTTGCCTATTTTCGTTAGGTGGCGCTATCCGATTTAAAATTTTTGAATGGTAACACTGTATGTACACTTTTTTTTAGTCTCTTGTCAGCTAGGTATAGTTTTTCAAGAGATTCTGCTTTTCTAACTAATTACTTGTTTCAATTAGCATGGGTAACTAGAATTTCATTACATTTGAAACTACTACACGTTTGTGTAAACAAATGAAAAGTTATTTGTGTGTTGCATGAAATGAAAGAGGAAGAGGATTTTAATTTGAAATTCTTAAATTGATTCATGGTCTCAAGAGGGCCAAAATGCCAAAATAAGTGTGGCAGTTTGATTCTCTTCCGTTTTGCAATGAATTCTTCAGCAGCAGCTTATGAGCTAACTTCAGGGGGTACAAAAACCATGTGATTGCTGCTTGATTGGTTGACATTATCAAATTATACAGAAACAAGCCAATCAAATGGCAATTATGTGGCTTGTGCATGCCTTGAAGTTAGATCACCAGCCGCTGCTGGAATTTTTATAAGAAAATATTTTTCTATCTTTAATTAAAAAGTAAGACACTACTGTCCATATTTATAGTCAGTATTTGAGTGAATCTCCCACCCCGGAGGAGATCATTGAAGTGCTGTTGAGTGCTTAAGTGATTATGGAAATTTTGGAAAATAGTGTGAGAATTAAATCAAATTAAGTTAAAACCAGTGGAAACATGAAAAAGGGAATAAATAACATTGTAGTAGTAGTAATAATAACAATAATAATAATAAAACATGGTTTACAGGCATTAAAAAGTGTATTTGATAATGTAAGATAAAAGTTGGAAAGTGAAAACGATAATGTGATAAGTGGAGGTGAATAAAACGAGTGGTACGTGCACCGGGCGGATATCACAGTTTGTAAATAAACTGCAGGGGTGTATTAATAAATTTTAAGTAATAGGAAAGCATAAGAATAATGTAAAGATACAAATGGACATAGATAAAAGCAATAATAAAACAAAAGTGCAGAGTAGTAATAGTGGACTGATAACAGACTTTGTGAAACGCAAAAGGGAAAAAGACTTAGAAGATGACATCGAAAAAAACAAAGAAAAAATATTTCAAAGAAGCAGAATGATTTTAAGGAAATGGATGAGATAATAATGGAAATTGGAGAAATAAGAAGTGAAATTAGAGAAGTGCAGAAGGAAATGAGAAGCAGTTCTCAAGAGAATAAAGAGGAAATAAAGAAGTTGAAAGAGGAAATGCAAAAAACAAGGAAGCAACATGGAGTGATGAAAAGCAACATTTGGGTCCAGAATAGAAAATCTGGAAGACATAACTGAAAAACAAGAACAACAAAAAAGAAAGAATAAGATAGTAATAAAAGGGCTGCAAGTTAATGAAAACAAATAAAAGAAAAAGTTGAGAATGTCATAACAAATACAGTTAGGGTAAGAGTGAATGTAATAGAGGCCTACAAAGTTGGTCAAATAAGAAAAAAGAAAAGTTATCATAGCAACAATACAAACATGGAAACAAAACCTTGAAATAATGGCAAATAAAAGAAAGATTTGGCGTAAATCTGCTAAGTGCCTTTGCTACTTTTTTCTGTCTTTTTGGTAATCTCAGCAATATGCTAGTTAATGTTTAAGTTGTGACCGATCGTGACGCCCAGATATTTGACACTTTTTTTACTGTTTAATGTTACTCCCTCCAATTTTAGTCTTAGTGTCTAATTTATAGTCTCGATATAGGATGACCATTTCCGTCTTTTCGGTGGCCAGTTTTAAATTCTTTTTGTTCTATCGCTTCCATTATCTTTCTGAGCATCAGTTGTACCTTGATACGTAGTTGATCCTCTGTCCCTTTGGGCACATTTGTTTTAAGAACACTGTTGTATAGTAGGTTTCACAGCAGGGGGCCTAACACGGATCCCAGTGGGACCCCGCTGGTGACTTTATTTTCCTTCTTGCATATACTGTCTCTCTATTCTGAAGGTAACTACATATCACTCTTTTTAAGTACAGGCTTACTTTATGATTATGTAAAGCGTCCATTATTTTGGCCCGTGGTGCCAAGTTGAACGTTTTTTTTTAAATCAAGGGTGACAAGTACAATTAAATCTCTATATTTGTACGTCTTGTTCCTCTCTTTTTCTACGATCTCGTACACCTTCTGTATTGTCTCTATTGTTGACCTCCCTTCCTTAAACCCCTATTGGTTTTTTGAGAGGTTTTTGTCTGTCTTCTTTTAGTCTTTCTGCTGTTATTCGTTCGAACATTCTGGCTTTTGTGTCAATTAAACATATGGACCTGTATTTAGTTTCTCGGTTTTCACTCGTTTTCGGTTTTCCATTGCATGGGGAATTTTCCTTCCCTCAGTTGTGAGTTAATTGGTTCTGTGAACTTTTCAAGAATTTCCGCTATTACCCCCTTTACTATTTTTCTTTTCTAGCTCTCTCTACTTCCTCTAATGTTACTGGTTCTACTTCGTTTCGATCGTAGTCCTCTACCAACCAACACGTTTCTTGAATGGGTAGGGAATAGCTCCTCTATGACCTCTTGGGTTTTCTCTTCTTTTAGCTTGACGTTTGGCATCATCTTAAGTTTTTTGGTGACAGTTTTGTATCCCAGCCCCTAAATGTCCCTGTTAAGGTCTTTACAGACTTCTTCCCACGCGTTTTCCTTGGCTGTTGTGATTTCTAACTTAAGGATTTTGTTCTGCATTCTTCCCTAAATGTGGACTCATTTTCTTCTGGTCTGTCTCTTCTTTTATTGTATCTCATAACCTTCCTCCTTGCCTCTAGGCATTGTTTTCTTGCTTATGCCACTTTCTCGTTCCATCAGTACACTGGTCTCCAGTTGTTCTTATTATTTCTTTTGGGGAATACCTTATTCGTTGCTGTTGTTATTGCAGCTTGCAGGGTGTTAGGTGTAGACTAATTGATCGCCTTTACTTCTTCCCATAATTGTTGTCTGAACTCCTGGATTTGTTTCGGGATTACTTTCTATTTTTGTGTTATTGAAAGGTTGGCTTATTCCCGCTATTTTGAATTATAAGTAGGTTTTTGGCAGTTCATTCCATTAACATCTTCCTTATAGCATTTTCTACTTTGGAGTGCCAAGTGTGAGCTTTAGCATTGAAATCTCTGGCTATTAATAGCTCTTTTTTATGCTTTCTGATACTTCCTCGTAGTCTGAGGAATTTTCTGTACTTCTCTTTAGTTGTGTTTCATGAGATGTAACAAGCATATGTTGTTAACTCTTTCAACTAATCTAATCTAATCTAACCTCTAACTTAACCTAATCTAACCTCTAACTTAACCTAACCTAACCTCTAACTTAACCTAACCTAACCTAACCTAACCTCTAACCTAAATGTTCATAGCTTTTTAACGGGGCTTCTTCAGCACCTAGACTCAGTATCTCCATGACCCTCTTGACAAGTTTGACAATATGACACCTCAACTGACCTGATCTGTGGTAGGCGGGGAATACGAAAGTGGTGGAATCGGCCCTTTACAAAAATGCTCATAACTTTCGAACGGGGCTTCTCTGGCACCTAAATTCAGTACTGACCTGATCCATGGTAGGCGAGCATATACAAGTCCAGCCGAAACTAGTACAGGAAATAAAACAAAAGTAGGATACCAAAAACTGATAATGGCCAACTGTACGAGTGGAACGAGGAAGAAAAACACCAAAATATAATAAAACAAATACGAACGAAGCATTATCAAAAAACTGATAAATATATTAGAACAGAAGTGAATGTTAGGAGAAGGAAACAAACGAAAAAGAAAAGCAAAAAATGAAATAAATAATAAAATAAATATTACAGCAATACAAGAAATAAGATGGAAATCAACAAGAATTGATGTTATTGTACCCAGTAGCGAAAAATCAAAGAAGCAGAATAGACTAGGATTCATAGTAGTTAAATATACAGTGATGGGCAAATGTGTGGAGTCAAGTACATATCTCTGGAGTTTTTAAGAGATATCGAAATGAAATTTGATAGGTAGATATTACAGTAAATTGTGTATTTGCTTTGAATGTTTCTAACAAGTTTGAGTTTCCAGTTTGACTGAAGTAATGTCGATTTTAGAGTGCTTTCAGACGAGCGGTTTTTTACCGCACGAAACTAACTTTGCGGGGGCAGATCTTAAAACGAGCGAATTATTTTTGGTTGTTTTGATGTTAGTTATCAATTTTCCTGATCTTTTTAATGATAGTAGTCCGAATCGACAAATATCACGTTCGGCAATTACAAAAACTTCACAAAGGTATAACAGAAGTGGCACAGTTGACAATTTACCAAAAAGTGAAAGGTCTTGGTTCCACACATTTGCCCATCACTGTATATACTTTTCCATAAGCATAACGCGTTAGAAAGAATAAACAGACACTTTACTATTGAACTTCATATACATTTTAAACGATTTATAATTATAAAACATCCCTTAAACGTAGGAGTTGTTTTGGCAGTTTGAGCTCCTCACATGTCGTTAAAAGACGTCATTCCTTTGGAAAAATATTTGAAGGTGTATAAATATTACTTGAGCCACAAGAAGAGTATAGCTGCTAAATTATCTTCTGCTTTTTCTAGTAAAAGTAAAGTAAATAAAATAAGGTGGTCGGACGAGTTTTGATATTGAAAAATGATCAGCATAAATAGTTCAAATTTGATACAATTTAGAACAATAGAAACATAGCTAGTTCTTGAGTGGGATCTCCAGTTTATAATTGAATTCATGGAGAAATTCTAATTTATAATATTATGAAACAAGCCAAAAAATTAAAAATGTAACACATAACAACATATAAATTATTGATGATATATAACATCTGATCTACATAATAATTTTCCTTTTTTTATTGCGCTGGTTAGTCACAAATCTGTTAGTATTCATTTCATATTTGAAGCGCTTATAATCACAAAAATGTAAGCAACTTCTTTGTGTTGTCAACATTAATATGTATAACATGATTTTTCCGTTTTACATTTTAAACAACCTTGACCATCTCATTGATCTTGAATTTTAAACTGTTTTCTTCTTCTTTTGTTTATTTAGACAAGTCATCATAGCGTATGTGCAATGCAAGCAGGCTGCATCGACCGTTCCGGATTTCTTTTAGCTGGTGGTACAGATCAAAGAATAAGATTCTGGGATTTAGAAAGTCCTACTGAATCTTATTTAGCGATACCAGCACCGAATGATCCTTTAATTGGAAGTAATATAAGTTATGAACATCGACTCATCGATGGTACCAGTGTTATATATACTGTCACGCAACCTGCACAACCAAAAACTCCTGGCAAGGGCGATGAAGTCCCTCGGGCTGGCCCAGAGCCCCCACCACCGGGACATCGTGATTGTATTAGTGACATATCACTTTGTAAAGCATCACAATGCTTTTTGTTAACTGCTTCTAGAGATGGCGTTATAAAAGTATGGAAATAAGAAAAATATTATGTTAGGCGTAAATATGTAAATATAATTGTGTTAATGATTAATTGTCATTTTTAAGTGATACTACTTTTTAGAACAATTATTTTATTATTTTATCGTTTATACATAGCTAATAATAAGTTTATACTTAAAACTATGCATTTTTACATAGTTGTTTGATATAAAAGAATTCTTGCAAGACTGTAGTGTTGTATTACTATATTTATATTCCATGTAAAATATTATTTAAGATTAAATGCTCTAAATAAAAATTAAAAATGTATCTTGTGTTATTAAAACATATCTAATGAGTTTCTTAAACGGTAAGTTTAATCTAGTTTTACAGAACTACTAAAATTTTTTAATTTTGGAAGTTTATCAAGTGTCACTTATTTAAAAAAAAATTAAACATTTTTATTAGCGCACACTTTTTTTCTCATTGTTATTTTAATAAGGACACACTGGATTTCCAATTCTTCCTGGAAAAGCAAGACTGTCGACAGCATGAATTCTACAGATTGATCTATAACGTCCATCACCACCATAGCTACGTCCATGTCCCCTTCGCCCACTACCATATCCACTATAACCACCACCAAATAGTCGCCATGCTCCAGGAATAGGATTACAATGAGTAGTACAAACACAACTTAAAATTAATAAAGTGCAAACAAATACAACTTCTATCTTTGCCATATTTTCTTGCAAAAAAGAATTTTGTTGAAAAAATAAAAAGTTAGCACATGCACTATGCAAAACAAAGCATCTGCAATGTGCTGCTTCTTTAGTGACACCACAAAAACAACTGATACATTTTTTTTATCTTTAAATATTTATATCTCTGAACACAAGCGTGTCACACAACACATTTACATTTCCCTTTTCGTTCCTACTATCCAAACTTATTGATATAATGTTGGAGGTCAGTGGTTACTCTTAGAATAGAAATAATGTTTCGGCTTAAAATGACAACTACTCAAAATTATTGTTGTGGGACTTACCTATTACTCTTTATTTTTTAATATTTATTAGATATTAATATGACACAGCAAGTATAATAGAAGAGATACCACTTGAATATGTTATTTGTGCCAATATCTTTAATAATAACTTATGCAAATAAATGAATCCGCTTTTGTTCATACAAAAATTACAAACAAAATGTGATGATACCCATAATAATAATCTTTGTGTTAAGCATTTCCTCTAATAGAAAGATAACAATGAAGTGTTCTAATTTTAATATCTTAAAACTGTATAATACAGAGTGTTTAGAAATAAATGGTGTCAGACTTTAGTAAAATATATTTTGAAACTGTAGGTATTTAATTTGTTCTTGTCCAGTAAAGTTTCTCAAAAGTGTCTTGTGTTTGTTTTAGCAATTATTAAGTAAAATAAAATAAAAATTCATCAATATTTAATGTTTTAATTAGCATTTAAGAAATACTATTAAACAATATGAAAATCGAGTAGGTGTTCTGTTTAAAAAAAGAAAAGATGAAATCTAAGATGCTTAGCTTCCAATAGAATTTTCTGCAGCTAAGCTAGTGAATATTTAAAAAAATGTCCTGTAGAAAATTATAAATCTTTTATTTTGGCTAAATAAGATACAATAATGAATAATCAAATCAGGAAATCTTTAGTAGGGGAAAAACTGACTAATAAACTACATGACCTTCTGTGGATTCTCAAGATTTTCTACGAATTTTAGATTTTACCATAAAAAAAACAAACATCACTGTTTAGAATAACAATAGATCTTGCATTCTTTATAGAACGATGCTTTTTCTTATTACTTATTTACATTCATGATAGTAGATGTGGTTTTTTAAAATTCTCTAAAAATATCATGAATTACGTGATAAATTAAACGTTATTAGTGTTTTAATCTTTAAATATTTATAACAGGATGACAATTACAAATTGAAATGATTCAGAAAATATTTTACTTGATATATTGCAAGTGTTGTAAGAATTCATGGAAAATTTGATATCCTTCTGGGGTTTTTAAAGTGATATCTAATACACATGCTGAATGTCATAGACTCGAGGTTAGCTAAGAAAGAATGAAAAACTTTTCAGAGGTGGAAAATTTATTTTTGTCTGAAAATAAATTTGAATTGCTAAACTATAGGAAAGAGTGATTGTCTTGTTCTTTACAGGGTGTTCCAGATTTATTTGTATTATGTGCAGTTCACAAAAGAATGATTTGCACATTATTCTAAAAATCCACTGGTGAAAACAAAATTTCAATAACTTTTGCTTTTTTGAGTTATAGTCTAAAGCTTCATTCTTTCTTCTTACTTCAGCAATTTCTCATAATTCCTTTATTTTAAAAATTAGAGTAAAATGTCAACTTCTCGATGTTTAGCAGTTTAAAATACTTTACTTCAAAGCCCACACTTTTCAAGATATAAAGCAATAGAATAGAAACTCTTTTATTATTGGTGCTACCGGAAAGCTTGATTGTTAAGCTTTTCAAATATTTATACAGGGTGTCTTGAAAATGGAGTGCAAATATTTGTTTTTCTTGATAAGAATTAAGCCTACTTTGCAGGATTACTATTTTCCCTCAAGTGCACTCTTTTGAGATACAGAGTGCCAAAGATTTATTTAAGATATCTTGTTTTTTTAATATTTCAAGAACAAGGTGAGATATTGGAATGAAATTTTCTACAGGCTTGTTACTCTAAAGTGTCTACTATTTTAAGTAGTTTTTTGTTTGATATTCCTAACAATGGGGGGACACTTACCTCACTACTCTAAGACAAATTATTACGCCACTGAAAAATTATACAAAAATTTTTGTTTTTGGAATTTAGCAAAAAAAGTCCCTGTTACATTTTTCCCGTAGAATTCTTCAAAGCCTCTCAAATTTGGCAGCCTATGGAAAGATCAACGTTATCTCAGAAACACAATGCAATTATTCTCATTGCATTCCTTGACAAAAAGTAATTTATAATTTCCTGTTTTTAATGAAACTTGTACATTCTGTATCTCAGAAACAGTGCACTGTAATGAAAAAAAGCTATATGACGAAAAAAGTTTAATTTTTGTCGAGGAATTCAATGCAAATAATTACATCCTGCCTTTGAGATGATGTACGACCTTACCATAGGCCACTGAATTTGAGAGGTTTTGAATAATTCAATTTTACTCAAATACAAGGTATTCTACGAAAAGAATTTAAGAAGTGCTTTCTTTGCCAAATTGATCGTTGATTCCAAAAATAATTTCTTAATTTTTCAGTGATGTAACAATTCTTTTTTAGTAGTAGGGTAGGAGTCCTCCAATGTCCCGCCTCTGTTGGGGATATCAAACGAAAAGTTACCTACCATGTAGAAAATTTCATTCCGATATCTCACTTTGTTCTTGAAATATTAAAAAACAAGATATTTTAAATGAAACTTTGACACCCTGCATCTTTGAAACGGTGCATTTTAGGCAAAAAAAAATCATAGGATAAAGTAGGTTTAATTTCTGTCAAGGAATGCGCCCGCCAAATATTTGCAATTATTTTCGACATACCCTGTATAACTAAAATGCTATTAACATCTAGAGCCCTGCACGTGCCGAAATTCTCAGGCCCGGCTCGACTGTTGATAAACCCGGTAACTTCTTGATCGGCTCGAAAAACCTGACGGGTCCAACAGGGCTGAGAAGCCCGACAAGTCTGAGAGACCCAAAAACTCCTACAAGCCCGCCAAGGCCGAGAAACCCGACAGGCTCGGCAGATTTGAGGCCCAAAAA
>VTPC01005565.1:0-15272 GCA_011009095.1 Ignelater luminosus | reverse complement strand
ACCTATGTCGTTTATTATTTATTTCAATAAACTTTTACAGCTTTAAAGTGATTTTGAGATAATAAATTGCATATGTATATCGAGCGTTTTTGAAAATGAATGCATATTTTAAGGAATTCAGAAGAAAGCATGCATATTTACAGGTAATTTTACTTGAGAGTACCAGCGATTTTGTTAATTGTCTGTTATTTTATAATAAAAGCGGCAAAATATAGGTTTTATGGTACTATTGACTGTCAGAATAAAGGCAACTTGTCCGTTTAAAATTAAAGCTATAAATCAATAACTTGAAATGAGCAGATCCATGTTAATTCTTGTTTTATTTTTATATTTATAGCAGAGGTTACTGTACATCTCTCAATGACGTTTCAACACTACATTTCCCTATTTACGCAGGAAAATCATAAAATTCATTCAGTAATTTTAAGAAATGTTCCCAAAATGAAGTTTTTGAAAGGATAAAAACATTCAAATGAGAAGTAATTTATAGTCATAGCTCTAAGTCGAAAGTCGCCCTTATTAAGTCCAATTCTTGGAGTTCTTAATTTTCTTAACTAAATAATGAATAAACTATGTATCACACCAGACTATCAATAGATTTTTAAGAAAGAGGTAATAAACCCAACAAGAAATTGTCTGTTGTTCTCATGATTTACTTGGCAACATTAAATCTGAGTTTAGAAGTAAGTTGTAAAGTCAGTACGTGAATGAATTCAATGATTTTAAAACGGATGAAGGTGTTTTATGTTGTAAATTCTGTAAAGTTCCGGTAGCAGCAACAAAAAGTAATTCAACATCTGCAGACTGTAAAACATCAAAATAATAAGAACAGAAAAAGCCAGAACAAAAAACATTAGTGGCTGCTGTATCAAAGTCTGGACCTAGACCAATAGAATTCTATGCAGACTTGTGCATTTATATCTGCAAACATACCCTTCGGAAAATTACAAAATGAGACTTTCTCAAAGTTTTTAAAAAAACACTAAGCAAGATATTCCAGATGAATCAACAATGAGGAATTACGTGATGACACTGTATCAAACTATACTAGGACAATTAAGGAACAAAGTAAAAAATAAAAATATTTGGATCTCATTAGAAAAAATAATGGATGTGGAGCAAAGATATATTGCAATATTTATTTTTGGAGTTTTAGAAAATAAAGAGGAGAAGGACACATCATATTTATTGACAATGACAGTTTTAGAAAACAAAAAACAGTCATTCAACTATTGCTACTTTCTCTAATGATGCGTTAGGTTTTTGTGGTCAGAAGGTATTCAGTGTTTACGCAAGTTCAAGTATTGTATCCTAAATTGATACATGTTACATGTTTAGCGCATGATTTATATCGAGTAGCTAAACTGATTTTTGCTTTCTGTATCCCAATGTGAATACGTTAATCTCCTCGGTAAAAGCTCCTTTCTGATTAGTCACGTTCAGGGATATTGCAAGCAGCGATACATCTTTACCTCCTTCGTCTATTGTTACAGTTTTGCAGCTTGAAAGCAAAGAGCTTTTATTAAACGAAAGTGTTGATATTGTGAAGAGTACATTGTAAATTAAACAAACTTGAAAATAAAGTGTTTATAAAAGAAGATATGAAGCTACTACTACTAATATCAATCACTCAAGTATTACAGACTTAAATAATTTAAAGTTTGCTCCAATTGTTTGGTGCAACGTCGAAAGCATTTTTTCCTAATATAAGATTATCTTGCCCTTGCCAGAAGAAAAATTTCTTTTCAAAAATTTATTACACCATATGATAGTTAAATGTAATTCTTTCTTGTTACAATTTTGATTCATACTATGTTGTATGTCTTATTGTTAGGCATAGTTGTTTAGATTTAATTAGTATATTTCTAATTAAAATTATGATTGTTTTAAAATAAATTCTCTCTATTTTAATTGGGTGTGATATATTCAGTGTTATTTTTTATATTTCATCTGATTTCATTTAAAATTAAAGTTTTTTAGTGCAAAACTATCCCAAGTCTAACAATTATAATGTTGAAAATACGAAGTTAATGTCCGAGTCTGATATAATATAAAAGTGCAGATAATAATAACGTAGAAGCCTCATTTGAATTCTGTATATTTTAATAAATTACAATACATAAATTCCTTTTGTCTAATTTTAAAATCAAAAGTATTATTGATATTTTACATGTGTAAACGAAATAAAATGTAAACAAAATTCTGATTAGGTATGAAACAATCACCTCAATAGAAATTCTCTTCCTTTATTATTATATATGCCCATTTTACGGGTCCTCCCCTGAATGCTTGGGAATAGGCAACACGTCTTACAATTCAGAAATATCTTTGTGTAATTACAGATTTTAAAAACAAAATGGATCATGTTTGTCTAGTTTGTTTTCTATATACATATCAATGTCAAAATTTCTCAATTTGTGCTGGTTAGAAATAAGATTTGCTTTTTTAGAAAACACAACAATAACAACAATTATAAATTACTCTAAATCTTAAGAATTTATTAATAAACAAGAAAACTTGTTTAACAAAAAGAAAGTAAACAAAATGAACAGGTTTGTATAAAAGTTAAACCAGAAATATAACCAAACAAATGTCAAACAGTTGACTCTTGTCAGTTTTTACATTCCCAGCAAACTATTGTTCAATTAATAAAAATTGAACCTTTTAAAGAAAAGCCAGTTTTGAATTGTAAGATGTGTTGCCTATTCCCAAACATTCAGGGGGAAGACCCATAAAATGAGCATCCTGTAATACATTTTATTGTGTGCAATACAAGGAAAAAGAATGTTCAACCAAAAGCAACAGTATAGTAAATAAGACAATATTATTTATTCAAATACATTTCATAAGACTCCAAAACCTAGAAAATATTGTATGTGAATAAACATAAACTATTAACTGATTCTTACACAACATTCTACAAAATTTGATATCTTGAATGAGGCACTTGGAAATCTACAGGGTGTTTCTACTAATCCATATTTTTTTTTATTTACTTACCTAATGTCCCCTTTTGAAGAATTGCATCACCATCACCAAGTAATTTTATTTATTTTACAATTTATAAATGAAATGAATTATAAATACAAAAGAAAACAACAGTAACTCTTCAACTTGTTATTTATTAAGTTTTAATTATGATAGAAAATTACATCATGGAATAATATCTTCATATTTGATATATTACAATATTGTATACTGTCTTTTCGCTGTGCAGATTGTTAATTAATACAAAACCATTAGGTATTATGCAACATTCAGTCTTTTACCAATTTTAAAGCATCTGAGATTGATTAAACTCCCAAAATAAGAAGTAACTTAAAAGAAAACTATAGTACAAGATCCTAATTTTATTTACAAGTTCAAAAGAGTCCAATTAGTTTCAAGATGCTTTTTAGAAAATTTGTTCCAACATGAATCGTTTCATAATTTAACAAATTGTAAAGTTAGGAAAATTAAGTAACAATCAGGAAAGACTTACTTATAATAGAAACAGTTGTCCTATTCAACTTAGCTGATCAATATTTGAAAGTGAATGAAAACGTGCGTATTAAATATTTATAACAAACCCAAATTTAACAAACTACAAATTGCTTCAAATAAAAATCTCCTACAGAAAAAACTATTAATTACTATGATATCTTCAATAAAGATATTCTGGAATAACTTCAGTTTTCAGGTAGCTGACATAATTTATTAAGATACAATCTTATTGTATTACGACTACTATCTAGATGCGTACAATTTTAATTGGAAGAATCTTATTATAAAAGGAGAAAACATCAAAAACAAAATCATTTGTTTCTTTGTAGAAATCAATACATTTTAAATAAATAATTTAATATTAACAAATTAAGATCAAATTTTATAAAATGTTAATTATGTTAAATAGATACATGTTTATTATTATTGTGAAGAAAAAAGGCAGTGCACAAGAATGGTATGTAATATAAAATTCTTGATTTTAGGCAATTGTATAATTAGCAACTATTTAAAAAACAAAACAATGTTATTTCGAGAAATATATTTTTAAAGAACACTAAAATAGCCTCTTTTGAACAATGTAAAATACACAAGCAACAAAGAAAGCGAAAGCAAAAAACATAAGAATTTTATCTGTAAATTCTCTTCTACCATATTTAGCTAAGAGTTTACCCGATTGACTAATCACACCGGAAGTGACTTTGAGTTCTTCCTGCATTCCAGTTACGCTATCAGAGGATGAAGCTAAAACATCAAGGGTATCAGCACTTCTCTGTGTAGTATCAGCTAATTGCCTGCTGATAGATAGTAACTGGTCTGTCACACTTGAACTCATTTTCACTATATTTTCTTTATTGCGCTTTTGCCGGTGTCGCAATGCAGTTTCAGGATCTTTCGGCTTCAATAATTCTTCTTTAGCACCCTTCTCTAATACTAACATAGCTTTAATATTTGCTTTTTTAAAAGCATCCATCGTGCTAAAAATCATTCCAATCAAACACCACCAAAGCAGTTTAGATAATATTATTTACCTAGCAAGCTGTTCTCTTTGCAATACAACTTCCTTTAATAATTCTTTATCCTTATTCTCTTTAGCTATATCACCAAATCTATCGATATATTTTCTAATGGCTGAAATTTTTGCACGTCCCATGCTATTAAGATTTTGAAGTTCCGATAAAGGACCTGTACATGCGTTGATGTCCTGTTATAATAAAAAAAAGACATGCATCATTTCTTTAAAGCCAAGACAAAACAAAAATTGTTAGATTTACCTGTATTATTGCTTTTAATTTCAAATTGTGTTCTGTTATTTCTTGTCTGAGTGTTGTTAATATATACTTTGTCGAATCCATTTCTTAGGTTATTAATGGTTTCCCAACAAACTAAAAAATTTTGAATTAACTACTTATTTAATTATTAATCAAATAAATAAGCTGATGAGGCTATTATTTCTTTTTTTTGTATATAAATAGAAATATGACACAAAGTTTTAATTAAGACAACATTTGTGATGATTAAATAATAAGTTCAAACTGAGATAATTCTATATTTGGCTGAAATTTAAATTGTAGAACTTTTATTATACTATATTGGTCTTGTTTTAGAATGATTTTTAGCCTAAATAACCAAACAAAATTTTAAAAGTGTGATTATTCGATTTGGAAATAAAACGAACCTCTTTAAACCATGATCTTGCACATTTTTATTATTCTTGAGTTTTCAGAAAAAAAGGTCAAGATTTGCTTTCAGTTTTCATTTTAATATTCAATTTCAAATTTAAAAAATAATGATTGAAGTTTGAAGGTTTCTCACCACTATGATTAAACAATGAACAATTTAGGTAAGAAAAATTAATTTTTATATTTAATTAGACTTATGACAATACTACACAACTATAACTTAACAGGATTAACTAGCAGCTTGATTCTTTCACATAATCATGTGAGATCACAGTTTATGAAGGTCCATTTTTACAACAAATTAAAAATAGAATACAAAACAGTCAAGTTATAATCTTATTTTAATATTTCTTACTTGCCGGATAAACAATAATAATAAATACAATTTAAGATGATGGACAATCTAGACAGAAAAAATTTAATATGCCATTTACTGTTTTATTGCACTATTCAAATGGTGACTTTTATGACAGAAAGTGTAACCTCACACTTAACTAGTCAATTTTGAGCGTTTCTTAGAAACTTAGAAACAATAAAGTATCTGCTTACACAGTTACTTTACCAAGTATATATAGTATAGTTGGTATGAGCTGCTTAGTGGACAACAATTGTCTACCGTGACCTGTAAAGAAAAAACGTACTATCGCGGCAAAAAAAACGGGACACACTTGTCTGACGATACGTCGGTTCCAACAAAATTTCTCTCTTTTGCATCAGGCTTTAAGGTGAATTTGTCAGTTCAATTAATAAGGTACTTACTTACATAATAGTTTTACTTAAACTGAAAGACAGATTTACAAGGGGTAACTTTAAAACCTGTGTGGTGTCCCGGTTTTTTTGCCGTGATAGTACATTACTCTCCGTGTTGGTCAATCGTGAATAGCAAAAGGAAACGTCGATAATTCGGAAAATAAGGAAGATATTATAAATGCCCTGTTCATTTTAGGCTTGTATACAATCAATTTGGTGAAAAAAGACTTGCGGCCATTAAAAGTCATTTACGTCCATATTTATGGCGGCACTTTAAATGTTAATAATATTTAGATATTTCATTTTGTGCAATCATTTTATTTTCATCACACAATTATCTAAAAATCTCAAATTAGATTAAAAAAAGTATAAACACGGTCGAAAATCATAGATTATATCTTTGAATCCACTTTGCAGTTTAAGTCGATCCTGCACAGATACAGTCTGACATTAATTCTACCAGCGAACCTCGATACAGGCAGGCAGAGAAGATTGTACAAAACTAAACACTTGTAGGGTATATTTCATATGTCAATCATCAACTACCACTAATATTTAACAGTCGTAGATTTGGTTTTGTGGCGATTACCTGTAAACTTATCTTAAACTTAACAAAAAGCGTAACCTATAACTTGTCCAGTAAGGTACTTCTGAAAGCTATTTTTGCTTAGGATTGTTACTTGTTCTTGTAAAATAATAATCCAGATTTGAATGACAAGTACAAGAAAAGATCCAGAGCAAAAATGGTTCTCAGAGGTGTATGAGTAGGCTAGAGAATTTTATAAGAGGAAAAATATAGATTTCACCGAGTACCAAAACAGATTGTAAAATTGTATGAAGACAGACAGTCTATCTCAGAAGTCACTTTCTGCATTAATTATCCAAGGTTCTATATAATATGAGAATTCAAGTGGAACATCATCAGACCAAACACCAAAATAAACTTTTGCAAATCCTGAAAGCAATCAACCTTGAAAAGTAAAATATAGATACAGCAAATACAATCAATGAAGTTAAGAAGCATGTTATTGTAGACAGGATAATTTTAAATCCTCAAGTTGGTACTCCTGTTAAACTGATTCCCCCAACTCTTCAACTCTTTTATTCTTGTCTTGAGTCTTTGTGATTGTCACAAGTTACTTGTAATAATAAATCCGTCTTCTCACTGCTTCTTTTAATAAACTATTGCTAATTAAACTTTGTGCTTGTTAATTTGCTCAGCCAACAGGTTATAGGCCCAGATAAAAGTATTGACTAGTTTATGGTAGTGTGAAAAAGTCCAGTCATCATTTTCACCCGATTAATAAAAAAACTGGACTCCAATCCAGGGTAAATATTCAGAAAAATTTGCACAATTTAGAATTTAAAGATGGTTGCAACTTGAGTCATTTTCTGCTTGAATTTGACAAAACTTTAAGGAAACTGAAGAATGCAGGGGGTTTGATGGATGACAGCGAGAGGATAATGACACTTCTGTCTGCTATGCTGGAAAAATTTAGTGCTGTGATAACATTTAGCGGCTGGAGTTCCGTATACCCGCACCTTGCGGAAGGGGTTAAGTACGATATCAATCGATTGGGCTTGACGAGGGAGTCACAACGAACTCACTTCCAGTTGGCGCAACTGTCGGGGTCAAGAGTTACGAGCATTTTTCTAAAGCACCGCTATCACCCATAGACTTTCAATGATTTTACAATTTAAATTAGGTTAGGTGAAAAACGAGCGAGAATCGTACGAAACCTGCATAGGAATAATAAAAAGAGCTTATTTCAATGCGATGGTCAGGGACGGCAGGAGAAATGGAAAAATCTCCTACTAGTGGACACAAGAGATTGGGAGGGCAGAGAAAGAAATGTACAGAAAAAAGAAGGGTAACCCAGGTAACCAGAAATGAAGGAAGAAACTGAAGAAGCTCATCAGCACATACAACAGAGATCACTGGAACGCGATGGTCGACAATCTAAATAACGACGTATGGGGGAGTGAGTACGGAATAGTTATGAAAAGGGTCTATAACAGACTGCCTTATGACATACCTAACCAGAGGAAGAAGGAAATAGTAAATACTCTCTTCGCCAAGGGCAGAGAGAGGACGAGGGGGAACATTGAGCGCCAACAAGGTGTGGAACCCTTTACCAAAGAGGAACTCCAAACGGCCACGGAGACAATAAAAGGTGGAAAGGCGGCAGCCCAGGATGGGATTCCGCCAGAGGCAATAAAAGAGGCTGCTAAGACCCAACTCAAGTGGCTGCTAGGAGTTCTAAACAAACTGCTAAGGGAGTAGAGACAGCGAGGGTTGCCTTATTACTGAAGGAGAGAAAAGACCCAGAGCAAGCCAGATCCTATAGGCCAATATGCATGCTATATGAGAAATTGATTAGGAAAAGGCTGGAAGGCGCAATAACACAAGGGGGCCTCTCCGAGTGGCAATTTGGATTACAAAGAAGGAGACCAACGATACAGGCTATGGATAGGGTGAAATGCATAGCCATGGAGGCCAGGGGTAATTGGTGCATATTAGTGACACTGGATGTGCAAAACGCATTTAACACTACCAGATGAGAAGATATACTCGAAGAATTGAGAGCCACGGGTATATCGGCGTATCTAAGAAGGAGTACTTCAAGGTCTTGTACTATTTTATACACCAGAATAAGCTACTTCGTTTCTAAAAATTCCTTGTTATTAATTTTCAAAGAATCGATCCAAATAAAAATCATCCTGTCAAACTTATTTTATCTTTTCATCAACTGTCACATCTTTAAGGTGGATTTATGCAAACCTGCATAGACATGAGATGACATCACAAACGTAACAATCCAGATGAAGTATTTATGATTGCAGTGGTAGTTTATAATCATGTAAAAACTTGATTTTATTCAACGAAATTATAATTATTCCTTTTTTACAACTTTTTAGTACATGTTTTACTATTTTTTAGGTTATATGTTATACTGTTGATAAATAAATATAATATTATGCAAATAGAAATCAGCAGATGGCATTTTTGCTATAAAATCATTTGTTTGTTAAGACACTGAGCATATTGCTCAAATCTGTTCTATATAATCATGCGATAATTGCTCAACTAGCTCTGTTTATAGCATAAATCACATTTATATAATAAAAGTAATGTTCATACAGTCATTTTTCAAAAATTTAAGAGGTAGTGGTCTTTAAAAATTGAAATACATACAATCAAAACTTAGGTCATTGTTCACATATTTGGCATTTTAAAAAAATTAGGTTAATTTCATCCAAAATGATTTTTTTTAAGTTTTAATGTTATGTTTATGCTTATGTTTCAGAAATTAATTTTTTTTTAACATTTAACAGTTTCTTCCTTATTTTACCTTCCACTCTCTCCATCTTCCTAGTGAAAAATCACCTCGCCAATCTTTCATTTTTTATTAAAATTAACCTAACTTTTTAAAATGTCAGTGTTATGTCATTTATCAAAGATGCCAACCAAGCAAATTTATTCAAATTTTTTATCATAAAATCATGACTCTTTGATTTCTAAAAAATAAATTTACATTTTATTCTTGCACACTGATTTTTTATGATAAACGATTTGTTCGTTTTCATTTTTCTTTTAAATTTCATCAATGGAAAAACAATGTAAATTGAGCTAGAAATTTGATTGTCCGTTTCTACCAACAGTAAATATGATATTGTCTTCATAACATATTCAAGCAATTTAGTAAAAACGATGTATGTCATTGATATTTTCTTTGGCACAAAATTCGAGCTTCATGTAATATCATTTCTTAAAGTACTTTGTTATAAAATAGGAAACACTGAGATGTATAAAATTATCACAAAAAAATAAAAAATACGTATTGTTATCACTTAAATCTAACATTTTCAAAGAAATTTCTTAAAACAGGACTAGATAAACTGGATTAGAGTTCATTACGAGAAGTATCAGTAAGTGGTCTTCTTGGCCAATACTGTTTCGAGAGCAATCTTTCTCTAGCTTCCCATAATTTATTTACTTGCGTTACGAATGGTTTCAAAAACGTTTCGTTCCATTCATTAATCGTATGATTATCATAAACTTCTTGCAGTGCTATATATAAATCTGTCTCGAGTTGCCCTAATTCTAACCTTAAACTTGATAAATTAGCCGTTCCTGATTCTACATATTGAGGATTCGAAAACTCGTGATCAATATTATAATTATTCATCCATCCCTTTATCCTAGAATCCTCTAACATATGCGAATAGTCTTCCTGTAATTGATGAAACCTTAAAATTATATCTAATACTTCTCCTCCAGGATACAAGCACTTGGGTAAGCCAAATGTAGGACCAATAAGGCCATATGGTTGTTCACACTGTAATAATTTAGCAACTTCAGTTGGTGGACTTAAAGGCGACTCATTATAACCTAATAATAATCTCAAACTCATTGCTAAAGAAGGAATTGCAACTGGTAGGAGTTCACATAAAATTGCAAAATGATCGTACCTTTGCCAGCCTGTGATAAAAATACCTTCAAATATTATTTTGTCTTTGTATTCTGATACGATATTCATCCAGGATCTATGATTTTGCAAATGATGTATTATATCTGTCACATACTGGCTACTACCAGTCGCTCCTTTAAATGCGCTAGCAATCCACACTTTCGGAAATACTTCTGCATACGTATCCCACAAACTAGGACCTAAATCCTCATATACATTCTTTGTATATTTCCAAACTACTGGTTCGATTAGAGAGCTTATTTGACTAGATTTTAATTCTTTAAATGTCATGGATCGGAATTCATCGTCCCACATTAAAATACGTATATGGGGATATCGATTACGTATCTTATGCGCAACAGCACTTACGTGTTCCAAAAATAGCTGACTTTTAGTCCAACCGAACTTATTCAAAATGCCGACACATCTATCACAAACACCCACAAACCATACTTCGTCTGCACCAATATGTATTTTAGTTGCACTAGGATGAGCTTTAACTATTTCATCTACCATGTGCATAATTAAACTGAGGCTTTTCTCATGAGTCGGACATATTACTTGAGGATATTCTATTACTTCTCGAAGGTCTTCGAATTCTTTTAATTTCAACATAAACTCCATGTGACCAAACGTTTGTATCAATGGAATAACTGATAAGCGAGATTCTTCGGCAAGTTTTAGAATTGTTTTGATATCTTCTAAACTATATGCATTTGACGCAGAAACATTTTTCAGTAAAGGACCACTATATGGAAACATATCTTCGTATTCTATTAACAAACCTGTTGCACCAAGTTTGACAAGTAACGGGAAAAGCTTTTCATAATAGGATACTTTTGGTGGCGCCCCTTTCAAATCTAAATGAACAATTTTCTCACCTTCAAATTTTGCATCAATTGAATCTCTATACATAAGATTATTGAAATCATAATAATGGTCATTTTTCCAAAACTTTTTGAACGATCGATTATTATTCTGCCACGATAAGAAGTATATAATTATAATTACCACAAATACTGTTAATGATATTAACAGAAGGATTTGCTTGGGTTTTGTAAAAAATTCCCACCAATCACATTTTCTAGATCTTTTCATTTTGGGGGGCGAGTTTTAGTTGCCTAAGGAAACAGGATGTAAACTAATATTACAGTTTGTAACCTTCATTGTTGACGCTATTTACCTTAATTACTTGTTTTCGTGTTCTTCACATCTATTATCGTTAATTATTATTCTTTTTATAGAAGTATGTTGAAGAATTCACAATTAAAACCACGTCACTAAAGTCACTCTAACAACTTAATATGGAATGTACTATCAGGTTATCCAGGTTATCCCTATAAAAATCAGCTGTGTGCAAGAACGAAAAGTGATAGGACCGTACTCACTTTATTTCTTTTACTTGTATTTGTATCTGCATTAGAATTTAATCATTTTTAAGAATGTCTTTTAAATCTTGCACATTATAACATTAATGTCTTGAAGAAATTAATTGATCCAGCATATACAATACACAGGGTGTTTTTTTAGCTTATTCGAATTTTACCGTGAGAATTTGAAGCGTAATTGCAACTTATTGTCGAATTATTAAAATCATACAAAAAGATTTAAAACTTAAAAGTATCCTACATTCAATAAAGTAATTTTAGTTCATAGGGATTTGACAACGTCACCAACGCATATGCTAAAAAGTATAGCCTAAAATTCATTTCTACGTTCTACGATTTCTACCTAACCATGACCTTAGAGTAAATAGGGGTTTTAGAGAACCAGCTATACACAATCCTGTATCTAGTACTGACTTCCCTGATACGTAGATGTCTCTACTCGTTTCAGGGTTATCTTGTACGCACACCCACAAGCCTAGAAACACACTCTAGGCATTGCTCTAGGGTCGCATTCAAGACGCAAACCACATCTGTAAACAGTCATCGCCAGACAAGAGACTACAAATGTACAAGAAAGATAGATATATGATTTAACTAATATAGCTTCTAATATACTCTAATATTTTGAGAGATTTTTCTGTTTACAAATATCATTTTTGAATTAGCGGAAGAGGTTTAAGAATAAGTAAACATTTATATTAAAATCTTGATAACGTAATATAAATTAATCATAATGACAAATCTTCAAAATCGTTTTGTCATAGCGAAAAATGAAGTACCTAGAAATTGATCCTTTTTCTTTAATTCGCTAACTACCATTGTTTGTAATTATAGCGTACATGAAAACACAAAATACTTTAAAATTAAAATTCCTAAATGTAGCAAACACAGAAATATACTTACAACTAACCTATTATGACTTAGTATACTCTTTGCTATAACTAAAATAAACTAGATACTGAACTACTTATTCCCGAAAAAGCGATTTCTAAGGATATGATGTAAAAATACCTATTGAATGTAAGAGCAAGTAATTTATAGGTTTATTTTAAAAGAATACTTTTAAACTGTATACTAAAAGAAATAAGTTTTTGGCAGACAAGTTCTTTTTGTCCTGTTTTACTGTTACCCCTTTAGAATGACGGAATGCTTTTATCCTTTTGTTGCATGGTGGAATCCAGATGTGATTTGTTGCAGGGTTAAGGAAAAATCTAGAAAAACCGATCAGAGATAATAAACAGGGCCGGCTGAAGAGCCGGGTTTAATTAATTCTTTGTATCGACATGTTCACAATAAATAAAATTTCTAATTTTTTCTAAATATTTAAAATAAACGAGTTATGCTATGTCTGAAAAAGCAGTGTGTTCTTTTTTTATTTTAAAGGCTCCGCAAAATATTGCCCTGGGCCCCGCAAAACTTCCAACCGGCCCTGATAATAAACAATTTACTGTATTTCTGTAGGTGACTTTAGTCATTACAACATGTGTTGTTAGTTTAGTTGCACTTCTAATTCGATAGTCGGAACTCAAATTAGTTTGTTATAACGCTTATGCTACTGTTGTACTTCTGGTACTATGATAATTGGTAATTGCCTTTGTCATACTATATATCTTCAGACCCTATGTTAGGCACACGTTTGCATAAATTATTATTGAATCATTTGAAACAACTTGCTCGTTGTGGCCTAAATGTAAAAGCAATAGTGTCCGACCAGGGATGGAACAATAGAAAAGTCAATAGTCTTTTAGGTATAACCTGCGAAAAACCCTATTTTTATTATAATAAGAAAAAAGGTCATGTGCTATATGATGCTCCTCATTTAATTAAAAGCGTTCGTAATACATTACTTAAACAAAGTATATTTTTCGAAGGAAAGGCCGCCCGCTGGGATGACATAGTAAAATTGTATAATATTTCCAAGTTTAATACATTATCAAATCTAATGTCGAAAATTAACGACAAACACATTAATCCTAATCACTTCTAAAAAATAAATGTGTCGTTGGCTACACAAATTTTTAGTAAAGAGTTTGCAACAAACCAAA
This sequence comes from Ignelater luminosus, assembly GCA_011009095.1. Lineage (NCBI taxonomy): Eukaryota > Metazoa > Arthropoda > Insecta > Coleoptera > Elateridae > Ignelater > Ignelater luminosus. The sequence continues at coordinate 1,452 of VTPC01005565.1, read as the reverse complement.
CAGGTGAATTAAACTCGTCTACAGCAAAAGACATTGCAGACTTTTTACTACAAATAAACGATCTCTTCGATCATTTAAATTTAAAATCTAAATTTGATAAGAAATTCTCCAAAATAAACTATTACCGGTATATTATCATTATGGGCCGATATACAAATCCAAAATCCACAGTATTTTCTCTTAACCAGCCGTTTGAATCAGGATCCCATAGGGAATTTGTTTTCAAAAATCCGCCTTCGCCGAGGGTTTGATCCAAGTTCATCAGTGCAACATTTTAGATTGGCATTGCAAAATCTTAGGCCATCATCATTGCAGAAATCTGTTTCAAAATCGAACTGCGCAAATGATAACGATAATTTTGTTTTTGAAAATGCGAATTTTTCAAATCAAACTGGCAATGATAAATATGATGAATTAAGTGATAGTGCGGATGTCGGCAATGTTTCGTCAGTTTCTTCAGCCGGTATCGATATTCCCAGTCAAATAGACGTAGATGTTAATACTGAAGATTTTACTTTAGAATGGTGTGGAATTAAATAGTTTGCTGGTTATGCTTCAAGGTGCACTTTGTACAAGTTTAAATGTCACGAGTGCCAGGATATTTTAATTAAAGATATTTTAGACGATATACAATTAAATGAATTATTAATAGTTAATAGAGACTACGGTTCCGATTAGTCCAGTCAATGAGCTGGGAGAATAAAAAAAACACTCAGCACGAATTTGGAAACTCTTTTTTTCAATGAGTTCTATATGACTCCAAGGTCATTCATAACTATTGAGACCATCCCCCCGCCCCCCTTCTGCCCTAAATCGCAAAACCAACCCTTTTAACCACCCCCTTTCTGGAGATTTTCTTTTATTTGTGAAAATATGTGAATTTTAGCTCAGAAATAGCTTCTAGGAGGTTGTTTGGATCGCTGATCAGAATCCGGCATTAGTTTTGCGGAAAAGTGAGCCCGGCCATGGAAAAACGAAAAGTTTGATCTAATTTCTGGAAAAATTTTTCTTCTTCGTGAAAATTTTGAATTTTAACTCGAAATTGGGTCCTAGGGGGTTTTTTGGTCGCCGATCACGAATCCAATAGTAGTTTTTCCTGAAAAACCATCCTGGCCGTGGAAAATCGGTAAATTTTGCCCAGTTTCGAAAAAAAGTTTGGAATTTCAGCTCGAAAGTGGGTTTTAGATAGTTTTTTTTGGTCGCTGATCACGAATCCGGCATTAGTTTTCCGGAAAAGTAAAAGTTCCTTACCTTGGAATAAACAACAGCTTGCATTTGAAAAGAAAACTAGAAATTACGTGCTGTGTTTTGCTAAAACACTGCTAAAAATGCGACAATTTGTCTGCGTGTTGATGTAAAAGTTTTCAATAAGTTGGCTAATAAAATAAGATTATAAAAAACAGAGAACGCGCTTTATTGATCAAGATCTTTTATATCATGTCTTAATAATTT
>VTPC01005563.1:0-59339 GCA_011009095.1 Ignelater luminosus | reverse complement strand
AAAACATACACAGATGTTTAGAGAAAATGTCAAACTATAATAAAATGCTAAATTCAAACTAGGCATTTTCGGGCTATTTGAGAAAAGCTTAATGTAAGTAGAAGATAATCTGTAATTTTTCTCACTGTAAAACGAGTGAGTAAGTCGAATTCGCGTAAGTAGGGGTACAATCTTGCATATAAATACATACAAATTATGTTTAATTGGGACCGGAGACTAAAGAAAACAATAATTTAGAAGAAAGATGTGTAATAAAATCTTAGATAATACAACAAATTATATTATTATGAATTGCAAAAACATAAACCCAAGTTACTTTGACGTAGAAGGCTTCATAAAATCTAACGAAGTCGTCTGACGGATCAAAGATTTTTTCTTCTCGCGAAAAATTTCCTCGTTGGAGTCTATGTTTTCCAAAATTTGTAACCCTTTTTCAATTGAACTGAGGCCTTCTGTCAACAAAAGACGAACCGACGAGAAAATTTAAAAACCGTGTAATTGCGAATTCGGGTAAGTTGGGGTAGCGTAAGTCGGGGTATTACTGTATTGTCTTAGGATCGCAGCACTGTGCTTTTGTCAAAAAAACGTAGAAAACTGTAGTCTCCAAGGCTTTTTAAAAACCACGTTAAGCATCCAACCGAGGGGTTAACCGCCGATGAAGTTTGGTGTACACACGTCATGAAGTACGTAAAGTTTAGATGTGAAATAGATGAAGTTTAATGAAATGCATGAAATTCTAATAAAGTTCGTAAAATTCGTAAATTTTTAAGTGAAGTTTGTGAAATTTTAGTAAAGTTTGTGAAGATTTGATGAAATGTGTGAATTATTGATAAGTCTTCTAAATTTTAATCGAGTAATTATTAGGCTAATAAACCTTCTAATAAAGGAAGAATTTTAATACTTATTAACCGCAAAATGTTTTTGCCTTTTTATTGCTTAATCATCAAAAGTGTACTCCAATTAAATTCATTACTGCTTAAATTTATATGTTAGTGTTTGTACATTTGTTTAAGTTTTAGAGTTGTTTCTTTGTATACCGTGTTTTTAGGCAATTGAGATTCTCTTGAAAATCTAAATTTTTGACACTTAGAATTAATCGGTATTTCTGTATGGTACGGAATGAAATTCACCACCCTGTATAGCTTACTTAAAATACGTAATATAAGTAACTACCTGAAGTTAACTAAAGTCTCCACGTGTGAATTAAATTGAAAACTTATCAAAATTCTTTTAACTAAACTTGTTTTATGTAAATAAATAAATAAAGAAATTAGCAAATGTTTTATTATTATTTTTATGATATTACTTTCAAGGTGTGATGGTGTCTGTGGTGAGAATATGTATGTGGTTGCTTATATTGTCATTGTTATAATCATTAAACTTTAATTTATAGTTAATTAGTAAACTATAGAACTCAAATTATTAACATTTGTTTTATAATTAATCGAATTCTTTTACTTAAAGTACCTATTATTTTGAATCAGTTAAATTCATGCATTTAAAATTACTTTGTTATTACTAAGAAAGCTGTAACGACTGTAAATAACAAAAATCACTTCTTTAAAGGAAAATCCTAGCCTGCATTTTAATAACGTCTTTAAAGGTTTTTTGACAAATGTATAATTGATGCCAATTCTGATACAGGTCCGTAGCCAGAGCCGTATATCAGGGGAGAAATAATAATTTAGAGGGGACACGATCAAATTATATTTTCTTGGGCATTTTCTTTCTTAATAAAAACAGTGATCTACAAGTCGATTATTATAATAATATTTTTTAAAAACTCATTTCAAAATATAAAACATAATTTTAATATTTGAATTTTTTAACAAAAAACAAAAATAATAATAATAATAATTAATAAAGAGTAAGTTTAAAAGATTGTTCATTAAATTCTCTTAAAATGACAATGACATAATGATTTCTTCTTCTTCTTCTTCTAGCAAACTCCAAAAATCACTTTTATGACTCGTACAAAAATTTATTTTAGAAATTCTTTTACATTGTTAAAGCAAAGGTTGCCGACTGGTTCTTTAAATGCTGACAAGTAGAAAGCAATATTTTAGTAAACTCTGTTCCTAATCCCTTAAAAAAATCGTAAAATTTACTGACCGTACTGCAAATTGCCAGAAGCGGTAAAAGAAGTGTAAAGCTTCTTTCACTATATAATTAAACGAAACCTTCGAGAACCTTGACAAGAACATTATATGTATTATAAGGGAAAGCAATAAAGATTTAAAAATGTTAGTACAGCTTTTGCCAAATTAAATGAGAATTTGAAGGATCTAAATCGCTTAATAACTTTTGCGCATTGTATGTTTCTATTACAATAAATAAAAAGATAATTTGTTTAGATACTTGTATTCTTAAATTTACAATACATAATTACAGTAAAAACGTGCAGAGTACAGTAATTATTATACAATTTAAATCCAGATTCTCATTTAATTTGACAAAGACTGTACAAAGATTCAGACAAGCTAAATTTTTCACATGTTTAAGTTACTATTTCAACTTCCATTCAGTAAAATATTTTATTGCTCGGCAAGGAAGAAGGTTGTAAATCTTAAGATTAAGGAAATATCAATACAAAAAAAAATTTCCAGAAATTTCTAGTCTATGTAAACAGGTATTTAAACTTTAAAATCCTATAATAAACTTGTACCCGAACTGTTCTTAGAAATCTATAAATTAGAAATGACCACGTTTTAAAAAAACTAGAAACGTTCTCGCGAGACCTTATGTGAAACAATGAATAAGGTATATGATATAGAAAATGATTACTGATAAACAATTTTTATGCGAACAACGCTTGCAGTCAAATATAACAGACTTTTTTAAATAAGTGAGTTGTATGTGTATATTTGTTAATGTAAGCACATAATATACGGTATTATAATTATTATTTTAAATTTTTAATTGCGTATATGTTAAATTTATAGTGAGATAAACACTAGGTTCCTTACCTTTTTACTCACGATGTATAAGTTATTAGAAAATACATAATTAGATCATTTTATCAGTTTATGTAAAAGATCTTTAATTCTTTAAAATTGAACAGTAAGTATTATTCGGTAATATTAATGTATGAAGTCTTGGTGAAGCGCAAAATCATCGATACATACGGTGAAATGAATGAAATATAGCAATGATGAAATAGATGAAATTTAGTAAATTATTGATAAAGTAGATGAAGTTCGGTGAATTAATGGTGAAATGGGCGAATTTCTATGAATTACTGACAAAGTAGATGAAGTTCGGCAAATTACTGATAAAGCAGGTGAATTTTGTGAATTACTGATGAAATATGTGAAGTATGAAGTTTGGTGTACACAATTTTTTCCAGCGGTTAATTTAAATTTAATTTTATTGCAATAGGATAGAAAGGAAATGTTAGTTCGGCGTTGCTTCACTGGTATGCTATTTTATGCAAAAATGCGATGGAACCTCTAACATTTTTACATTTTTCTGGCAAACGGCAAACATTTTTGTAGAAAAACAAATAGCTAATTTAATTATGGCATCGAAACTTTAAAAAAGTCCGCAGGGAAAAAGCAGAAAGGAAAATCTAAGCAGTCTGGAGTGCATTGGCTAGATTAATATCAAAAGCCTGATGAATGTAAGACGGTATCATATAGAAAGATGATTTATATGAGTGAACAAAATCGGATAAATTTAAAATATAGTGAAAAGTTCATAGAGTGCCCTTTTTAGGGCCCCTAGCTCCCTTAATATTTGAAAAATGGAAACCCCAGTAGCAAAAATGGTGGGGCCAAAGTAGGCATTTTGTTGACAAGTATGGTTGGCCAACCGCAAGATTTGGCATCCGGATAATTGTTTAAGTAAAGAAAGACAAATTTTGCAAAGTTACAAAACAGCAAGAGTTTACGTTAACAGAGCCTTGCATGGATAAACTAACAAGACAAGTATTAAATTAATGATTTTGTTGGTTTTATCTGTATATGATCAAACTAATAAAGATCAATAACATTTCGAAACTTGGCGGATAACGGATTCCTCTTAAATAAACATTATTACAAAGTCTTTCACCACTGTGAAACGATGTGTCAAACTTTTCACTACTGTGAAAGAATATCACAAGGTTTTTCATCAATGTGAAGCGATGTTACAGTAACGTGAATCTTAGGTTACTTTAGCAACTGGTGACGAGACGATAAAATTCAGGTACGTTAGCAAAAAACTACATTTGCAGTTGACGAGCTTGATGCGCTAACATCAGCTTCTTCGCAAGATACAGTTTTAAATGGTGTAAAATTATTTACCGGAATACTGGAACTATTCAATAGAGATCCAAATTTATAACACAAATTACACTCAAATCACTGCACTGGTTTACACAAGATTTCTCTTATGACTAATACATTAAATTTTCCAGAGACTGACGACATTCACGTACATTCTTAGATTGAAGGTAGATGTTGATAGTCTTTAGAGAACGAAGCAGTACAAAACTCGTAGAGATTCGACAAAACGATATAAATACAAGGAACACAATAACAATGCTAGTTCCTTCGGAAATGAAATAATAAGAGAGGCTGTACGATAATTCAACTGTGAGTTAGGTGTAAATTTAGTTTGGTAAGTCCGCCGATAAGGCGAGATTTGATTTACACCCTAATGGCACTTCGAAGTAGGATATTTAAATTTATAAAATACAAAATTAGAGGTAATTTTAACAAAATTCAATGTCCGAATATATTGCTTTTCAGAATACAAGAAAACATTTTGTTACAGAATTCGAGAAAGAAATAATGTTACCAAGTCATTATTCTACCAATATATAAAAACGTTAAACAAGAGGCTTTTATTTTACAGGGAAAAGACAAAATATAATTTCTAAAGAAAATACCGTATGTACAGTGTGGTCCAATTTCGATGGGATTAAATGGGTAACTTTCTTATTAGCGCAGATAAGTAAAAACGGCTTAGGTACTTGTGACCTCTTTTTCTATGTTTATTCCATTACCGTTGCCAGAAATAAGCTGCCGTCTTTGTTTTTTCCCTAGAGAGAAAAAGTGAGAAATAGCCGATTTCTTCATTTTGCTAGAACAAAATCATTTTAGCATTGTTTAGGCACTTTTTAACGTAAAATTCAATGCCGCCAGTCGTTGTTTTCTAGCCCTTTTCATAACTGCGCTGTAACTCAAAGTTGAATTTTTTAAATGGACCATTCAAGAAATTAAACCTTCAAACCTGCACGGCCTTGTTTTGTTGCGACGACGACGCGGCGTTTGTGTCGGCGATTTTATTTCGCTATTGAACGCGTTTTATCGCTACCGTGCTTATTTCGCGAGCTGAAAATAATGGTAAAAACAGAAAAGTTAATAGAAATTGTCTGAAATTATCCTGTTTTGTACGACTTATGGCACCAAGACTATATACAAACAAAAGGTTAACCTTTTTATAGTACTTTTCAAAAAATTTCCTATTAAAACAATTAGGCAAGAGAAACAAGTTCGAACTTCTACCGTTTTAATCTGAAGCACAAGTAGTGCACGTTCAGAATTTTCCACGTTTTATAAGCAGTCATAACTAAAATTGTTAGAAGATAAAATTGCCTTAAAATTAACAAATTGTATGTGAGCAACATGATAACAATTACAGATGTCTTGTTAATGACTTTTTAAAGACATATATGAAAAAGTTGAGTTTGTGTCGCACTTGTAGTTATTATTTGATTCAATTTTTTATCATCACTAGATAAGATGTTCGTTTACTTCCTGGAGGAAGAGATACTAAATTAGCTTTGCCAATCTCTCTCGATTAAATTATTTATTTTTAACACATCAATTATTACTATCCAATGTAATTTCCTGTGTGTCACTTCTACATTTAATTACTTCTTTCAACAGTTTAAACAAACAGAATGATTTTATTTATCATAAACTAAAACTGTGTTTCGAGTGCTCTAAAAAACCTGAATGAAAAACATGAAAATGGTAAGTTTAATATTTAGTATCTCTTCTAATTAACAAAAATTTAATTTGCATTTATTATCTACCTTCTTAATTTGCAAAGAAATAAAATTTTCTTTTTATAATATTTAATGTGTCACCTGATGGTTTCAATATTATTTCTGAAAATGTAACCAGGTTAAGAAACTAAGTAAACCGTCAAGTGTTATGGATATTAACTGTCTGCCCTCAGTTTACACAAAATTTGCTTTAGAGCCCATTAGGTTTTTGCTTTAATTTGCTTTAGATTAAGAAAAAAATATGCAAATAGTTCTTTAAAGCAAAGTTAATAAAACGAGAATTCTTTAGGAAGTTTCCAATGATTCGCTCATTTTAATTTAATTTTTAATATAAAATAGAAAAATTACTAGTATTTAACTTTCTTTTAACCGTAATAAAAGAGTAACATCATAAATAAGTGCATCTTCTTATTTACTAACCCAGTTAAAAAATAATTGAAACATGCACGAGTGTTCCTGCAATTGTTTAACGCCCCTTGCTTCCTATAAAAAATTATGCAAGGTGTTTCTTTTTGTTCTGATTAGTCATAATCATGGTAATAAAACTTGAAGGTTTTTTAAAAAATAAAAGAATGTTTACATATTAGGAGGGGATGATATGCAGAGTTTTATTTTAAACTTGTTTTGTTTCAAGACATACGATATCTCAGAAATGAAGTGCACTATGAAACAGCGTTTTTCTACGGCAAGATATCTTTTATTCTAGGAATTTTCTAGGCCGAGCTTCTTTAAATGTCTTGATATAGACTACTATGAAAACAACTGAACAATTTAAGTTACACCATTTCATAGTCATTTTTACCTTTAGATTCTTTACATGTTTTGGCCATTATGTTAGTTTTTTATTTAGATTTTCTTATTGTTAAAACCAGAAAGCCGAATGTGAAATTGTACCTAAGGTAACGAAGCAAGAGATTTAAACATTTCTTAGGTAATGGTAACATGTACACTGAAAAAAGACAATTCAAAGATTTCAAAGATTCCTGAAGATATCTCCAAAGAAAGTGTGTAACCTACTCAGAAAGAGTAACGAAGACATCAAGTTACTGACGGTAGTAGTAACAGTTGAACCAGCATCTTCACACTATTAGGATTGACAAGGAGGAAGAATCTTCGATTTACATATTATGTCTACGTGAAATAAATGCTGCTAGAAGACATACCAACCTTTAATCAAACTGAGCCAGGAAAAGATAAGAAGCGACAAGAATAATTGTGACCTTGCTGAGAATATACATTGTGAAAAAAAGTAAGGAAGATGAATGCTGGAACTTTTATTAAAAAGGTTGTTAATGGGAGTTTGATGTCTGAACATTTGCTACAATTTGATGTTAACTACCTTTTTTTTGACGTTATGAATACTGACTAACTCTAGCCAGTGATATCCCTAAAACTTAACCTTTACGTTACTTAGGTTTGCTGAATATACCTATAGTTCTTTGGTAAACGATTAATAAAATTTGGATAAAGCAATTGACGTTTGATACAATGAAAAAACTCTTCTTCGATTTGTTATTACTGACTGACTTTACAGTACAATTTTCTATGATACTTCTGTGCTTAGATTACTTTCTAAGATTTGTGTTTTGTCTTTTTCAGAAACCACCAACAAGTTTAGTAGTACTCCTATTATTACAACTCATTCAACTATTTCAATTGGCATACACAGAAGAACAAAGGGTGCCTTCAACAACTTGCATCGCAAAAGCAGATCTGCAAACAACAAACAAATTGAACTTTTCATGCCTAAATAAGATTGTTGATTTAAATGAAGTAGACATATTATTACTACAAAGCAGCAAATTGCCAACACTACCAGAAGATGCATTTTCATTATTTATACATATAACCGAAATGCATTTAAGTGGTTCTACGATACAAGACATTCACCGTAATGCCTTCGCAGGAAACAGTAAATTAAGGAAGCTGTATTTAAATAACAACAACATAACAAGATTGGAAACGGGTTGTTTCCATTCCCTGGACAATTTACAAGTTTTAGATCTGTCCAGAAATAATTTAAAATCCTTAAATACGTTTGATAATTTAAAAAGTTTACAAGTTTTAAATTTAAGTTACAACTATCTAGCAGATGTATCCATGTTAGTAGGTTCTTCCTTTGCTGAAAATTTGAGAATTCTTGATCTGTCACATAATAGTTTAAAAGAGATTTACCCTTTTCTGCTGTCTAACTTTCAAAATCTAAAACGGTTATTCGTTAATAATAATAAAATAAGGAATTTTACTTTAACACCAAACAACAATTATAAAATCATGGAACTCGTAGATATGTCATTTAACCAAATAGATTATATTCATACTCCAGATTTTTTCGAAATAAATGTCGATAATAATCACTTACAAACCAATTTGAACTTAGGAGATACAATTATTCACATCTCGCACAATAACCTCCCGGGATTTAGTATTACATCACCAGAAACGCGTTTTATTAATGCAAGCTGGAATAGAATTACTAGTTTAAATTCGCAAAATTTCCAAAAAGCTCAAGAGTTAAAGGTTTTTGATGTGAGTCACAATTACATAACCACAATAGATTTAGACACCTTTGATACTTTAACAAGTTTAACGCATTTGAATATGTCTCACAATCTATTGTCTGGTGTACAATATGGAGTGTTTGATAAACTCGCCTATTTGGAAGCTTTGGATTTATCGCACAATCTATTTAAATTTTTATATGTAAGTCCGCACGAAAACGTTTTTGGATTTTGTTTTTTATCTCATTTATATACAGCTAATCTAAATGATAATCCATGGTCTGACAGTATTTTAGATAGAATCAAAACCCTTAAAGGTATTTATTCTGATTTGCACCGAGTTATAACCACCACAGAGAAGAGTAATACGCTCGAACCATTTTTAACAGATCTCATTGATAGTGGATTGGATAAACATGAGTTTATCTATTCTACATCAAACGCACTAAAAGGCGTGGAATTAAAAATTTGGACTTTGTGTTTTTTTATGGTATTATTGTATATGTATTGATAATAATGTTATTTTTATTTTTTTCTTTGTAAGAATATAAACAAAAAACTGTATGTATCTAGAGATTTTCTGTTGTAAGACTATTTGTTATGCATTTTTATAAGTATCTATAAAAAGTATATATACAATAATTTGAATTATTACCTCGAATAAAACACTTTTAAAAAATACTATTTAGTTTCTTCACGTTGACATTCAAAGCATTGATAGAAAATAATTCGCACAATGAGAACCGTCAAATCACGACATTCGAAGCAAGGCCGTATCATTCATATCAACGCTGCAGGTTCTAGGGCAATTTACCTAAATTCAGATGTCAGAATAATTTTATTGCATGAATGTGTTTCAATTGCTGTGTTGTTCAATAAAACTAATTTTTTGAAATTGTCTCAGCCTGTCTTACTAGTGGAGGTAAGTTGAGACATCTAGTGGCAAGGGTTGAGACAGTGTGGAGAAACATGAGACACCTTGATAATAAAACTTACTTTGACCCAGCAAAACAAAAATATTTATTTTTCTACTACCATAAATATTGAATTCTACAAAAATGTAGAATGCAACATTACATTCTGTTAGTATTTTCTTAACCTAATAAACAGTATTCTTGCTCAAAACTTCCAACTTTTGATTCGGATTTAGGATCATTTTGTTTTAACTCTCTTTCGCATATGTAAACGAGTTTCTACTTTTTTTGCTAAGTTTGTTTGACAACCTTTTCTATTGTTTTCTGTTACTCTTTCACTAGCTTTTTTTTTTCTTCTAGGGTGTTAGTAATTATCCTACCCATTTCATTTGTCCTAAACGTTTAGTGCTCGTTTTGGGTTTTGCTTTTGGATAACCTCGAGAAATCTAAGAACTTACCTATCCATATGTAAGACTACTAACAAGTCAGAGTCCATTGCTTTCTTCTGAATCATGTTCAATCTTAGGTGGTGCATCAACAAGTAAATACTTTCCATGACTGTTTTAATCACCATTTTCTTCATTGCTAGGCTGTCTTTCTTGCAGTCTTACACCCTCCACATACTCAACACTTCTTTATGGGCCTACTCAGGTGGGGGCACTAAACGTGGAAGAAACATGTCATCTGTGTAGACATGTTTATAAATGGGAAAGCATCAGTCTTGCTAAAGAAGTTCATGATACTTTCTGATACACGAGAGATGGTAAGTAATTGTTTTAAATTGCTAAGCATTCATGTATCGACAGCTGCATTATAACACGTTTAAAAGTGCTCTATTAAGCCAACATCAAGTAACTGCATCATGTAGGTAGATTGCAGAGAGAGACAGATTCGGTGGCGGCTCTGTGATGATATGCGGCGGCGTTTTTCTGAATGGCTGTACAGAACTTATTACCGTTGCTAGTCTTGCTTTCAATGCTCATAGAAACATTGAAGACATTCTTCAAGACCAAATAGTGCCATATGCCACAGGAATCGGCGAAAATTTCCTTTTAGTGCAAGACAAAGAGTGACCCCACGCAGCGGTTATCCTTAGTAACTTTCTTGATGAAGTTGGTATCCGCTGTCTGGTATGACCAGCGCAGAGTTCAGTCCGGACTTAAATCCTATAGAGCATCTATGGGATTATATGAGAAACAGGTTGCAGAATAGAAGACCCCGTATACATACCATAAATGAGCTTCTGGAGGCTCTGCAAGAAGAATGGGAAAATGTGGACCCAGATTTCGTGCAAACTCTAATTGAGAGAATGCCATGGGGACTTTAAACAGTTATACAAGCACGAAATGGCCACACCAGATTCATTTACATTGAATTCTTCAAATTCAAATATTCGTGTTTAAAGACAATTAACATAGAAAAATAAAAACAGTGTCAATCTAACCAAAGTTAATTTATTTAAGTGGTTATGTGCCCGTATAATCATAAGTCGTAGGTGTGTCATGATTTTTTATAATTGTTAAAAAATTATTTAAGATTTACCAATTATGCGTTAATTTTGCCGCTGGGTGTATATATATTTAAATAGTCTATCAACATAAATTCGAAACTTGCACACTTTTGTCTTAGCCCCTATATTAAAGTCAAACATATGTAATATTCAATGCAAATACAAAAAAAATCTGTTTATACCTCTCTCAAATTGCCATTCTTCAACGACAACAAACAGAAGTTCTGAAAATCCAAATTGATTCCACAGCAAAATATTCAATAGAAACGAGTTTTAATTAGTGTTACTTTTAGTACGTCTACCTGATCTTTAAAACATCGCATTCTTTAACAAAAATAAATTCCCAGAGTTTGGGACCCGACTATTATATGGAAAAATTTCAAAATACTTTCTGTGTGAAGATTAGATGGTATGATCGTATATAGTTCGCTATTATATTTCTTCGTTAGCGTGTGAAGGGTTGTGAACACATGTAAACCTACTAAAACGTCTGTCCGTTGGTACTTTTCCATCAGCAAGGAACCGTTGCAATTCTACATAAGATTATGCATTATTTGTACCACTTAAGTTGTTGCATATTAAATAAGAATAGTATTTATTTTTCAAATTTAATACAAATGATGAATTTTAAATAAAATAGCATGTAAAATAAGGTAATACTCCACAACTGGTTTATCGCGCAGATGGCCGGCTACTGCGGGCAAAGTGTCGATAGATTGATTATAAGTATTGTAACTTTTAATGCTTGAATATGCCTAAAACAGTATAACGTTTTTAGGTTATTTTTTTTGCTAATTTAAAATTTATTCGTGTTTGAATTTCAAATATTGCTTTATATTGCTGACTACTAACAATTTTACTCTAGATCCCAATTAATAAGAAAATCGTAACTAAAAATTATTTTGATTAAAAAAAGGATCAAAATAAAAAGCCGACCAATAAAAAATTCAAAAATAACCTTGATTGAAACTAATCTAGTACCCCTAGTATCTATCATTCTATTAAGTCATTTCACAATTTATCAATTTTTTAAATGGCATTTCAATGTTGCTTGAGTTGCAGTAGCAATTAGACACAAGTAGTACTATTAATAATTTTAAACAAAAGGACAAAGCTGGCAAAATATTCATCTAGTACCACTTGAAAATTTACTCTTTTAGCTATCTACTTTTCATTAATCCTTTTAATAAATATTTCACTATTACAAGTAATAGACCAGTCAATGCCTTCAAAATTAATTTAATAAGAGAGAAGACTCCAGAACGATCATCCAGTACTAATAATAATTTACCAATTTGCAGTGGCGTAAATATAATTTTAACCCCCTCCCCCTCCCGCAAACATAATTTCGAGAACCCTAAGTATTTCATGATGTATTACATAATATTTAAAAAAACAGCACTTTATACCAAATTGTGTTTTTAAATATGTGGTAGTAGGTACTTATGCAACAGACAGATTACAAATTAGGGTTTGGTTTTTATTTGTTTATTTATTTACAAGATTCATGTCTTACAAGATTTAATGTACTAAATACATTGTTACATAGACACTTGTCTAGCTTTCCTGTTGGCAAAATTCTCAATAACTTTCTTTACATCCAACTTATTCTTTTTTACAATAAAATTTAGAAGTATTTGACCGAATTTAATAATTACACTTTGACTATTTGACTTGGTTCTAAATAAGTAAGTTCTGAATCATAACTGTGGCAAAAAATATTATAAATTTGTTTATATACTACAATTAGCACCATAAAGCAATAAATATTGTAGGGGTGGTAGAGAAAAGTTGAACAGGTGTGAAACGGATATCATTGTCCATTTACAAGAATGTGGGTTTTTTTAAGATATCGACAATGTGCAATAAATAAGAAAATACCGACGAACTGTACAACGCAGATGTAACTTCCGGCAAATTGCTATAAATCGACTACCTGACAACATAATAGAGATTTTAGTTAAAAGTGAAAAGTAAACGAACTAGACAATAAAGATTTCGCTTATCCAGAGTTTTCTAATTATATGGCTATTTTAATTTCATATCTGTAAACGACTGTGGGGCTCCCAAATCCTTCGGACCCCCCCCCGCACTGCGAGCTTTTGCGGCCACTATTTACGCCACTGCCAATTTGCCACACATCAACACCAACGGATGGATCTTTAGAGCTAATAAGGGGTTTAGGTTGGGACTTTATTCAAGTTTTCGATGCATGTAGTGTGTACCTGCTACGTAATAAACTGGTAACAGTATAAACAAATGGAAACAAATCTGCAAATGGCTATTTTGACAATCGTTTTCCATAAAAACTATTTGAATTGGCAAATGTATCATTGAAAATATGTTTCAGCATGTTATTTATCATTCTTGATGTAAAGTCTTTTTTACTCAATGTATCATTGTATCATTATTTCTAAATTGTCGTTAATAGTTATTTGTTTAAGTAGGCAAAAAAGGAGCAGATTTACAGCCGCGGCTGGATTCATAGCCTCTGCTCTTTTTTTGCCTAGATAAACAAATAACTATTATTGCCTGTTTCTGCAATTTTATTATTTTTTGTAAAGCATTTTAAAATCTGCTCATCAATCTGTTTTTTCCTATTTTAATAATCAATCATTTTTTCCCAAGAATAATCATGTATAATTAAGTACAGGGTGGTCCATTCGGTAGCGGAATTCTAAAATTGCCGCCATTCGCAAACCATTCAACCGATTGACGTCATTTTTTGTAGGCATACTCACAAAGGTCTGGGGTTTTGTTGACAAGTGTTTTGATCACAATAATGGCGACCTCGAAGACAACCTATTCGTTAGAACAAAGAGTGACATTGGTACGGCTCTGGTACCAAAATGGACAGAGTCCGGCGGCAACACTGAGAGCCTTTAGGACCGAGGTGGACAGACATTCGACCCTTAAAGCGGAAACCATCTCAAAGTGAGTAGTTAAAAATCTAGGCAAAAATTAAATTTTTGCTCAGTATTTTTAAAATTAATTAATTGATTTCTTACAAAAACAACAATAGATTGATGCCAAGTTTGAGAGGACCGGAAGTGTGTTGGATGACAAGGCAGGAATGGTCACCAAAGAGTTCACTGTCCGAACAGAAGAGAATATGAAGCGCGTCAAACAGCACTTCGAAGAAGAGGCCGGTCCGTCGACACGAAGAGCCGCACAGATATTGGATATTTTGAAATCCAGTGTTCTAAGGAACCTCCATCAGGACCTGGAGTGGTTCCCGTATAAGATACAGATTGTGCAAGCTCTGAGCCCTCGAAGTGTGACCCAAAGATTCGATTTCGCCAATGAAGTCCTCGACCGCATCGAGAATGACAAAATGGATGTAAAGATGTTTCACTTCACTAATGAATGCCATTTCCATCTCAACGGCTATGTTAATAAACAGAATTATCGTCATTGGGGCAGTGAACAGACGCAGTTCACTGTTGCGACCCCACTCCACTCTCAGCGAGTAACTGTCTGGTGTTCTGTGACTGCCAAAAAGATATTCGGTCCGATATTCTTGGACACCAATGTGACTACAGTTGCCTATAAGGACCAAATTCTGAAGGAATTCATCAAAAAGGCCAGGCTCAATCGGATGGTCAACAATTATTGGTTTCAACAGGACGGTGCGAGACCTCATCAAACCCAGGAAGTTTTCGACTGTCTTAAGAAAGAGTTCGAAGAGAGAATCATTAGATTATATGCCCCCCAAAAGACCGAAGGAAGCATGGACTGGCCACCCTATTCTCCCGATCTCAGTGTCTGCGATTTCTTTCTCTGGGGTTATATCAAGGATAGAGTCTACAAGAACAACCCTAAGACTATAGAAGAGCTCAAAAAGAACATCACAGACGTCATCAAAGGCATTACACGCGAAGTTCTGGAGAGGTCAACCGAGGTCTTCGAAACAAGTCTCCGCCACATTGTGACCAGCGAGGGTTCACACTTCGAAAACTTAATTCACTAAACCCCAAACATTTATTTTCAGAATAAAAAAAGAATTTTATTTTTATCTCTTGTAGCTTTTTTATAATCGATTTTTCAAAATTCCGCTACCGAATGGACCACCCAGTATATAGTACATGTATAATATTGTAATGAACTAGAAGTATATCTTAGATTTTTAAGTTACTATTAGATTTTTGTGTGTGTTTTCATTAAAAATATTAAAGACGGCATATAAATTAGGTTTGTATTATTTATAGACTAATCAATGAACTTGTCTAGATAATATTTTACTTACTTAAACTCACAATATTAAATCTACTTGCTTATCCAAGCTAATGAAGTCTTAACTGATATCAATTTACATTGAAACGTAGTACTTTTTAGAATTAGGAATAACCGAAGAAACTTTACAGGACTTAAGAGCAATTTTTTTTTAAATAATAGATAATTATGGGCATAAAAAAAAGAGGTGAAATCTACTTTGTGATACATAAGTGCAAGCAATAAAGACTTGGTAGTTGGTTTCCAAAAGCAATTTTAGGTCACAAATAGGCATCTAGCACGTTAATTTGTCATACTTTTACTGCCTATTTGCCGTCTTTACCAGTAGTTTTCAAATATCTTGACGCCTAATGGAGCACTTAAAACGATGTCTAGTTGATTGTCAGAAACAATCCCTAACGTCTAACGAAGGTCAGCAACTCACGTCCATCAAACTTTGGAAACTACCTACTTGATGTCAGGATCTGACGTCTAGTTATCGTTAGAGACTGACATCTAGCGGAGGTCAGAAGCTGACGTCTAACCGACGTTGGAAACTGACGCCTACCGGACGTTAGTGTAGAAGGCTTTTGTATTAATAATTTTTATAATTGGGATACTTTTATTTTTGAAAGAATAAACTAAAGAACTCACAAACGTAAACTTTATTTTTAAGTGAAAAAATAAATTGACAGACAGACAACAGTATCTATGAAAACTTATGTTGCCAGGTCATAATAGTAAAAAAAAAATTTTTTATACACAGGGTTGCACAAAATCTTCAATAGTTAGAAACTGACGCCTACTTGACGTCAGGATTTAACGTCGGGTTGATGTTTAAGACAGACATCTTATGGGTTGTGGCTTATACTTACGTCCTCTGGGCGTCAAGCGGTTATCCTAAAGGACGTCTTTTAGGCGAATACGGTGACGTCTACTGGATGTCTTTTAGACATAAGGTGCTACCTGGGATGGCATGGGATCGCTATTGTTTATGGCAGTGTAAATAACCGAGGTGGCTCAACGCATTATTAATAAAAAATTAAAAACTACTGCATGATTCTTTCCAATTTTAATCATTTATTAGTTTTTAATAGTTAAAGGTTTCTGCCAAATTTGACCAAAACATTCCAACGCCTTCTAGATGGTGCAATTTTTATGTCACACAGTATATTTGTGTGGTGAGATGATTGTGTCTATGCATAAAACCAATTAGACGAAGTTCAGTGTAGGAATTATTCATTTATTGTTATCGATGTATTTCAACACACATGTCGTTTTCTGACTACTACCAAACTACTTTGGAAGCTTTACACTTGCATTATTAACTTCATACCTACTACAAGTAGCTTTGATGTAAGGTTTCCATAAAACGCTGAATCCTTTACTAACTCTATAGTATACGTAGTACTTGGTATGATTAGTTAGTTAAAATAACAAATCCTGATGATTTTACCAACAAGCTACGAAAATGCAGAAAGTTGTATCATGCAGTAACAATCGTGTAGATAATTTCATTTTAATTTCAGCACTTTATTTCCAAAATAACAAGATTACTACTACTAAACTACTTCTCGAATATTAGAGAACACCCTGTATAAGAAAACTAAGAACTAATTATACAGTGTGTCCACATTTCGATGCTCACTATTGGGATCTCGGAAATTGTAAGAGATACGAAGTCGGTTAAATTAGAAAAGATTTGGCTATTTTGTGGATCAGTTTACTTATGCTTTTGTTTTTTCAAAACAGTTCACGGCTTACTAGATATTTGCTAAAAACAAAATTATCTTATTTTTTTTAAATAAAAAGCATTTCCCACTTAGTGTGCCATGTCTTTAAACGTATGAAGATCATTGATTTTTGTCAGATAAATTACATTTGTTATGTAACAATTGCTAAAACAAAACAAAAGACGCTTTTAAGATACTTTACTGAGCATTCACAGAGAGCATCAACTAAGCATCTAATGCCCCATAAAAGCGTATTTATTTTTTTTAGCAATTTTTGCATAACAAATGAATTTCTTTGATAAAACTCCACGACTTTACGTGTTAGATATCATGGCACACTATGATGAAAAATGATTTTCACTTCATAACTCGGTAAAACAAAAGAATAGCTATGTCAAACCATGTAACACTGAAAAGCATTTAAGGCGTGCAGTTCAGTAATATGGAAATCAAGTAGGCGTTCCATTAGAAAAAAATTGGATGTACGTTTCACCGCCGAAATAAAACAAAAGACAATTGCGAAAATTTTAGCAAATATCTAGTAAGCCGTAAACTTTTTTGAAAAAGCAGAAGCAAAGTAAACTGATCTCCAAAACAGCCAAAACTTTTCTAATTTAACCGACTTCGTATCTCTTACAATTTCCGAGATCCCAATAATGAGCATTGAAATGTGGACACACTGTGTATTCTTCATTGCATTCAAATAATTATATGACAATATTTACCAAATTTGTAAATTAACAGTTTTCTTGCCAATTTTATTATTTCTAACCTTGAACTTTCTAATGCTTCCTGCAGGATACGATAGTACATTGTTTTTGCTATTTTTGCGTGTGGGAAAAGTGTCGTCTAACAAATATATTCACTTTTTTAGTTTTTTCTCACCACGCTTGTTTGACTAGCAATAAAAGTTTTCAAAGTTCATTTCAAGGTTTTATTATTATTATCATGAGGTTCTAAATAATAATAATTCACTAAAACCACAACCACATAACAATTTTACGATAATCTTAAAAATGGGAAAAAGTGTACCTATGTATATGGAATAACAAGCAAGCTTTTAGTATCAATGTGGAAAAATATAGTAATTTACAAGTAAATAATAAAGAACCATCTTCGATGTTGTCACATTTATTTTAACAAAAATGACTATTTCTTTAAAATCAATAAAGATAATCAATTTTGTGTCGTAACAATTATCGTTGCTGCTTATGTTAAGTGCAATACTATGGTACTTAACATTAGACAAGATTTTTCAACATTCTGTATACTGCTTATCAATTTACAATTTGTAATCTACAGCTTTAGTGTGAACGTCTAAATTATAGAACGAAGTAAATAAAACCCTAATAATTTATTTATATAAAAACGCCAAGACATGTCGATTTTATTTTGTTTTTTGCCGTTTTTCGTGTGCATCCAATTTTCTACAGGGTGATTCTAAAAAGCTGCACGAAAAAAAAGTTATTTTTTTAATTGGAACACCCTGTATATTTCTACAGATTTGGATAAAACCTTGTCTCACAAATACAGTAATGCGAATGACCTCTGGACTAATCCTACTCATTTCTTCACTTATTCGATTTCTTAACTCCTCTAAATTCTGCGGTCTGGTTACGTAGACTTTTGATTTCAAATAATACTAAATTTTCCAATTTTACACGGCCAGGGTGGTTTTTCTGGAAAACTAATATCGGATTCGTAATCAGCGATCCAGAAAACTATCTAGAACCCAGTTTCGAGCTCAGATTCCAATATTGTTTTCGAAATTGGGCAAAATTTTCCGATTTTCTACGCCACGTTCACTTTTCCGCAAAACTAATGCCGGATTCGTAATCAGCGACTCAAAAAAAAAACCCAGAGTGAGAAGATCTACCTCAAATTGTTTCATTTTGTCAATTTTTTTTACACTGAATTATAGCTCCTGAAAGTGCATCCAAAAAAATGCATTTTCCTCTGTAGAAATGCAATAACAAAAAAACGTCAAAAAACTAAAAGGGGGCATTTTTTCTAGACAACTCGGAATCGATTGCCGCAAACAACATCAAAACCCATCTTTTTTTTTGTTTTACTTTGGCCTTTTCTCTGCTTTATTTCTTCGGCTATATACTGTACGCCTTTCTATTTAAAACTTGTTTTTATGTGAGCATAGTAAAAGTTATGAAGCTCAAGTTAAACTCTGTATTGTGTAAATAGTTGATCTAAAATTTTCCACTACTAGTACATTTTTCTTTATAAACTGCTCAACAATTGAAGTGGCCCATTAAAAAAGAAAAGACAGAAACCAGGTAGTTATGAAAAATGACCATGGGTAACTTTGATTTTGGTTTTATATATAATTTTACATTAATTTTGTATATTTGGTTGGATTTTTATTTATGTACAAAACCCAATAGTAATTGACCAACTTCTCTTTGAGAATTACCTTGCTGTACTAAACGGCAGGTTATATTTAAAGTATCTTCGTTTAACCGATTAGACGGCATACTGGCATTATTTAGTTATTAAAATAATTGACATTCTGTATCAAAAATCTAAAAACACCGATTTTTGAAAATTCTGTAGATTATGTCCCTACACATTCGGGAAGTAAATTACTTTTCAAATTATTCAGTTCTGGAATTTTTATAATTCTACAAAACATGCCTTACATCAAAATAAAAGAATTATTTATAAATGACATGTCAACAACCGTTGATGTCTTTTTGTTTGTAATAAACACGAAAACATAATCTTTTTTTGGTGGGCCACTTCAATTGTTGAGCAGTTTATTTTCTTTATAACAAGCAGGCTTACAGTCTATAAATTAAGATAATTATTAGACATATAAAAGAAAAAGTATATTGGTGAGATACAAATATAGTTAATTGAAGTTTTTAAAGTTTCTTTTCAAGTTTCTTTTTATTACATTACTTAATTTGAAGAGTGCATAGTTACTAATAGAAGGCCCCATAAAATTTATAATTCAGCGTAACAAAGTTATAAAAAAGTAAACCCATGTAAAGTTATAAAATTTTGATAAACAGCCTCCATTACGTATACAATACAGTTATGGTAAAATTTAGTGAATTAATAATAAAAGTTGTTTATAAAACTGACCACCAAAGAAGAGTTGTTAACTTGTTTACCTGTATGTATGAATAGCTTAATACAGTGTGTCCAGTGTACATGGGGATATTGGAAACGGTAATAGATACAAGATCGTTTAAATGGGGGAAAAGGTGGCGCATTTGCCTGCTCATTAACAATCCGGATTTACATTTTCAAAAATTAATCCCGTTACTGAGATACAGAGCGAAAACGAAAAATGTGCGTTTTTAAAAACCTCCATATTTTATTTATTGTAAAAGATACATTCACCAAATTGTTAGGGCATGGGTAATGGTTAATGAGGACTTCAAAAATCATCTTGAAAACATTCTATCCCTACTAGGTTTTACGCAATCGTAAAAAATTTTGGATTTCTACATTTTTGAAATAGTCATGAAAAGAGCTTTTCAATTAAGTACAACATCTTTATGTTCGGTAAAGAAAATGATCATAAATAGCGACATTGCAATTTGACCGAAGTAGGCGTTGATTTAGAGGATTGCTCAACAACTGAATATCGTCCTATTAACAAACAAAATGCTTTTGTTTGAGCAATCCTCTAGATCAACCATATTAATGGATCGACCGTAATTTAAATGTATAGTACTGACGGAATGGAACTCTTACTGAGTCAACTACTTACCACCTTACGTTACAAGATTCTTACATCTAGTAACAAAGTTATCTTTAATATAATAACTGAATCTGACAAAGGTTTGAAAAAATTAAACATAATTTATAATTATTACTTGAAGAAAGAAAAAGAAACAATTTTTAAGGTTATTATATAATTTTAAAGATTTATATATCATCAAACTACTGATCTTTGTTAGACTTATAACATAACAACGAAAAAAGAAAATTATGACATATCAGATTTTGAGGGTTACCTTGTCAGGATCATGATTACAGTGCAAACCCACTCATTGCGTCTTGTCTTCTCGAGCATACACTGTAGTTTAGTCTAAATATTCTTCCCGAAATTACCCGAAGATTGCACTGCTACAGAACAGCTTCACATTTGGGCCATATTTGATGGATCAAACTATTGGAGAAGAAAAACTTCATTCAATAATGACAAAAAAATAAAAAAGGGAAGGAAGCCAATAGAAGAATAGAATAAAGAAATTTCAATTAGCAAAAAACCACAAAGCAGAAGATATGCCATACCTCACGATATTAGTAGCCTTTTATCTAGCGGACAGGGACAAAGCCCATTTTTCCAAGTCACTAAGTTTATGCTAGTCAAATCGATCCCCAAACAAAACTGGTAATCATAAATATTAGTTATGCTTCACTAGATTCAAATACTCGCACTAGTAAAACCTAATCAGAAGACCAAATTGGTTTGTTTGTAAGAAGTCATCAAAAGGTAAAATAAAAAATCTCTAAAAACAGCCGCTAGCTCTTTTTCTAATAAGAAAAATATATTAATATACCTTAGTAACCCAAGATGCAAAATATGAATCGTAATGAAAATCTGAAAACGTAACAACTTTTGTTTAGTCGAAAGTAAAATTTACTGCTTACACAGCACGTTTGCAAGTTGGCATTTTAACGAAATAGCACCACGTAAACAATTGCAAGAAGCTGTTCCAAATAACCATTCGAAGACATTATTACAGATAAATATTTTCACGAAGTCATATACGCAACTTAGGCCGATTCGATTACTTTGATTGGTTTGTACGGTTTATCTGATTAGCAGCATCAAACTGCATCTACCTAATACTTTGGAATTAAAATTTCATGGCTTTTAATTATTTAGTTGCCTATAATTTTTGTAAGAATGATGCAAATCACTAATATAAGGTTTGCTCCTAATTGTTGTTTTAATAACTGTGTTATTCGTTACAAATTGTTTTTTATATTGAGCCCGGGAGGACTCCATGGGCACTAGTAAAAAACCCCTCCAAAATTCGACCCTAGCTACGGCCTTGTTTGACATAACAGTAAACCGAAAACTAAAAAAAATCATCAACCAGCACGAAAACAAATTTTGATGACTGAAAAATCCTTGTAATAATTTTGAAGTTAATGTAATGTGGCAATTTAATGTAGTTTCCAATGTTTTGCAAAATAAATCTATTTTGTCTACCAAACAACTAAGCAACAAAAATTACGTGGCGTGATCGTTGTTTTATTTTTAAAACATTCTTTCTGTAGTCTACCATCCATGATCAAGACCTAAAGTAATTTGGTTAAAAACATAACTTCAACTAATTACGATAGAATTGTTCTACATTTATCATAATGTATATCAACAAGCAACTGTTCGTATTTACTCTGATTTTGCAGATCTTTGTAAGTACTCTTAGAATATTGCAAGATAATAGGTTACTGGATTATACTAAAACTTCATTAAAAAGCTATTAGTAATACAACTCTTTGATGCTACTGAGACATTGAGAAAAATGCTTTTCCATTAGAAATTGAAAAATGAAACGTGCTATTTTTTAGATCATAACTAGGTTGAGTTCAGAAATTACACACCTGGTGTAAGTGTACCCAAAACATGTCCGGTGTGTTAAACTTTTCTGAACGCGTTTTATGTAAAGACCCCAAGCTGGGCGTCAAAGTTGTGACGTACGTTCTAAAGAAGGATTAAACTATCATGATTTTAACTTTTAGTTGTCGTTTCTGCTTACTAGAATGAGATAACATAACTGGAAAGGTTCTCAGAGAATTGTTGAATTTAAGCATTTTAGCAGTTTATTTAATTTTCCTTTCAAATGAAAAGTATTTATATGAAGATATATGATATACGTTTTTTGAACCTTCAAGGTACAGAGATTCGATTAAAAAATAGAAATATGGTCCAGTAGCCCATTTAAGCATCATAATTTTACACTCTAGATCTAGAATAAACATTAAAGTTAATTACAATTTTATTATTTTTTAAGAGTATTGGATTTGCTGCAGTCTTGGTAAAAGGCTTAGAAAACTATGACCCAAATGGATATAATTTGTTTAAATACAATGTTACTATAAAAACAGTCAATAATTTGCAATATTTAAGCGGATCAATATCGATGTTGGAACCATTTAACAACAGCTTGAAGGTCAGTTCTAAATCATCAACAAACATAGTTATTCCTCATCAGAACAACTTGCTTTGGTATTAAGTTTACCAGCGTTAGTTTTTGGTTTTTGGTATAGATAATTTTAGCACTTACTCTTTTATTTCTCTTCGCACTACTAGTAACAAATAAAATCTTAAAAATAATGCTTTTTGCAGTAGTTCCAAAACCGAAATCAATACAACTAGATGCAAGTTCTTATCGGTAGTTCAAATTCAAAGATTAAAGCCAACTAGCTAATGTTCCATTTTATATTTTATTAAAAACTAATAATATTATGTTAGATATCATTCCAATTCACTCTTTACATCTTCTCCAAAAGAGGCCCTTGTTTGAGGAGAATTGAGAGTTCTCACAAACACTCAGATTATACCCACTATTGCTAATCTAAATTGAAACTTCTAGGCTAGAGCTGACATTGAAATGCTAACAGGGAACGAATATCTCTATTTATTTACTGTAAGAGAAGCCAAAGCTTTCGATGCGTTACATAAATTCTTTGGAGAGTTTGCCTATGATATTGAGAGGGGCGTCGGTCATATCCCACGAGTATGT
Source organism: Ignelater luminosus (assembly GCA_011009095.1). NCBI lineage: Eukaryota > Metazoa > Arthropoda > Insecta > Coleoptera > Elateridae > Ignelater > Ignelater luminosus. The sequence continues at coordinate 35,749 of VTPC01005563.1, read as the reverse complement.
CCTGTTCCAAAGGTAAAAAATATATCGAATAACATTAGTTATTTTGGTTTTTTCTTAATACGGAAAGATTTTTGCTTCAGAATGCTTACCATTTGTACAACTTACCAATTGATGCTAACAAGATTGCAACTGTCGGCAACTTTCCTTTTGGCACCTTACGTATAACCGTTCATTTACTTGATAAGAAAAACACTGAAGTGCGTTGTCTCAAAGAAGTAGCAGAAAATAACATTCTACGTCAATAAAATGCTGTTAGCATTTATTTCTATACAAGTTGTTTATACTATAATACATGTTATGTCTGTATTGGGACAAGGGTGGTGATTTTACTGGTTTATGTGAATGGGGAAAATATCAATTATTGATTGCTTTATAAATATTATTGTTATCGGTTTTACAATTGTGTGAAATAAAATGTATTCTATAACCTATAGAACTTGTAACGCAAATAACCCTAACCTGAAATTAGTAGAAATAATTTGCAAACATCTAATCTTATTTGTACTTTTAGTGACTGAAATTCTAATTCTCTTACATTAACTAATTAAAATCTCCAAAATGAATTTGATTTCCATACGTATTTCTAACTTTGTAAACTTTATTCAATTTTCCAAAGATAAAAATATTAATTCTAAAATGCAAACTACGATGATTATTAACTTAAAACATAGGTGCCTGACCTTTACATCTGAACTACAGTCAGATTACTAAGTATACTTAGTTTCATCTTAGCCTACAAACTTCTACGAGTTTGCTTTGAGGTTGGTTCAAGGAGGTAATACAATATGTACTCGTCTATTAAACAATAACACTGTCCAACAAATTTTAATGAATTTTCTGTTCCTCTACAGGGTGTTACAAATTCGAGTAGTTGTATGGGGATCTCAAAAACCGTAAGAGATACGAATTTGTTTAAATTATTGAAAAATTGTGCATTTATATGCCTAACAACATGCCGTTTAAAAAGTTAAAAAATTTTGAATACTTTCGGAGATAAAAAATTAAAAACGAAAAATTATTATTTCGGTTTTTTCCGGATATCTCCGGAAGTATTCAAAAGTTTTAAACTTTTTAAACGGCATGTTGTTAGGCACATTAATGTGCAACTTTGCAATAATTTAAACAAATTCGTATCTGTTACGGTTTTTGAGATCCCCATACAACTACTCGAATTTGTAACACCCTGTATATACTTTAGGTGTTTTTTGTAGATGTCAGAGCGCTAAAAAAGAAAATGTTAATAAAAGTTTTCTATCACCCTCCAATCTTAAGGAATTCCATTTTTAATTTTTCACTATAATAACTACGAAGATAGATTGCTAAGTTTCCGGAATAAAAACACAGCAATTCTGATTAAAGTTATATTTTATTTTTATACATATCCTCCCTAAGCTCAACGCACTTAGTCCAAAGTTTCTCCAGCTTATCAATTCCCTCGTAAAAGTGGTCGTCTTGTAGACCTTCACCTCTTCATTTGACTGAAACCTCTTTCCACTTAGGAATATCTTGAGTTTCGGGAAGAGATGGAAATTTGAGGGAGTCAAATCAGGCGAATACAGTGAATAGGAAAAGATTTCAAACTTCAATTTGGCCAGTTTTTGCTGAACAATAGCACTTGAATGACTTGATGCATTGTTGTGGTAATACAGCACTCTTTTCTTTACCATTTCTGGACGTTTTTCTCGAATCGCTGCCTTCAACTTGTCCAGAAGTGCGCCAACAATATGTTGAAGATGAAACACATATCTGAACAGTCCTCTAATTGATAAAAAGAAAGTTATTCTCCCACCTTAACATATATAGTTGGGTTTGATGAAGAATTTCGTTAAAGCAACAACAACAAAGGAGGACGTGAATTTGAACAGTTTCCATCGCTAAGCTACGCAAACATTAAGAAAGGCATTTTTGTTAGCTCGCAAATTAGGCACCTTATAAATAACAAACTTTTTAGGGATACATTAAGTGATTTAGAAAAAGCAACTTGAACTGATTTTAAAAACGTTGTAACACATTCCTTAGGATATAATCGGATTCCTAATTATGAAAAATTAATTAAAGACATGTTAACAAGTTACCAAAATTTGGGCTGTTCAATGTCATTAAAAATTCATTTTTTGACGTCTCATTTAAATTTTTCCCTAAAGGTATAGGAGCTGTATGCGACGAACGTGGGGAGCATTCATAATAATTCCCTTTAATTTTTCTAAAAATTTATAAATAATGTAACTTTACAATGTTGTAATCTTAGTTTTAAGCTATATAAGTGTTGATTTAACCATTTATTAATGCTAAAATGCCAAAAGACAAACTTCATAAGTTACCTATAATGGATAAATGTAATAAAATCGAGATTTTCTAGATTTTGATTTTTTTAAAAATCTGTAGGTGATGGAATCTTTTTAATGTCATAGTCTTTTTCAGCATCCCCTAAAATATAAAAATCACCACTTGCTTCTTGAGGAGCAGAAACCTTGTTAAACAGTGCTTTATTTGCATATAACAAGAGTTTCGTTGCCGGCCCACGACACCAAAAAAACAAAAAAATTTAAAACAGTTTATCACAAACTTACACAAAATATTATTTTACAGCAAACTTATTATTTGTAGCAGCCAAAGTTTTGTGAGCTCTTTACTTACGCAGCTCTCATAAATGGTTAGAGCCCAAATCAATTCCAGGGCCCGCGTCTCTGTCCTTCGTCACCCCGCAACCGCACCTAGCCGTCTTTAAAATAAATGAGAAATAGCCCGGTTCAACTGCGTGTAGGCAGGCCGTAAGTTAAATTCTTGTGAAAAGACAAGATACCATAACGGAGACTCATGTAACACAGAAAACGTTATATAAGATTATTTTATGAGTACCATGAACTTGCAAGAAACATCTGCATTGAGTTTCAAGGTTAGTTCTAGGAAAATCTTTTATTGAAATTGCACTTTAGTACGAGGAAATATTATTTGATAAATTGAAAATTTGTTTTCCATGAGAATACAGCAAGTTCTCAGAAATATTTGCATGATTTGGAATTCTTGATTATTAGAAAAATGTGTGGAAAATCCAAAAATAAACTATTTTGAAATTATATTTCTTTGTTTGATATCTGGAGAAACTTGTTTCAAAAGTATGGGTAAGTTCTTATCCAAAGAACCTGAACGCATCTTGCCATTCAGGTAGTGTTCAAGAGAATATTGATAGTGCTACTATCTTCCATCTAACTGTGTGTTCTCTTTTATTTTAGAAGACTGCACAATATTACCGTTACCAAAAACGACAAATCTTCAAGAAACAAATAAACCTAATATATCCGGTCTAAACAATGCCACTGATTCATATAACGTCAACATACTATTTCTTAATGACAGTAAAGTGTTAACGTTTGATTCATTTACGAAGGTAATTGAAATGTATCTAAACAATTCTGAAATACAAGATGTCCATCGCAACGCCTTTTAAAGAAATCGGCAATTGGAAAAATTATACTTGAAGAGCAACCAAATAACAAATATGTCATCAGTGAATTTTATGTAATTCTCTTGAAAAACTTATTATTTTAGATTTATCTATAAATAAAATTAAATCATTAAGCGTTATTGTTTTCGATAATTTAAAAAGTTTTCAAGTACTCAATTCAGTTGCAATCACTTAATGAAAATAACTAATTTACACTTTAATTTAGTAAAGAATTTAGAAATTCAAAAGACGAATCTCGAAATCCTAGGATTGTTGGTAATAAATTCTGGTTTCCGTGATTATAAATTTCTTAATCTCGAAATCCCGCGATTGAAAATGTTATTTGGGATTGCAATAATTCTTATATAATCCAAATGAAATTATAGGCCATTTTGAAAATATCTTAGCAAAGATTATACTAACTCGCGATCTTACTTACTGGTTAGGTATTACAACTTTTTACATCTTTAAGCATACAGATCATCATCTTGTTCACTGCTCAATCGATCTTCTTGGTGATACGCATGGTAATGTTATTTTACATATAGAGAGATTTCAAGAACTTCAATTATTCAGAAAGACAGAAATCTAACTTTAAAAGATTGCAAACATTGTAAGCTTCCTCATCATTGAAATGAGTACAAGTTTCTCATGATCTGCCAGTAGCTGCAATCCATAGAGAAAAAAGAGGCCTATTTCAGTAATAGATACCAAACCAAAAGCTGAAAGTAAATATGAAATTATTTTAAAAAGCTTAATATATCTCTTAAACCAAATAGATCAAGTTATCTCCTCACTTGTTACAATAGTCACACGATATTTATAAACATACATATGGCAAAAGTATAGAGATATTAAAAATCTTGAATCAAATTAAAATATAAACTACAAAACAAAGGTTATTTAACGAAACTAAAAAATAATACAATTTTTCTTTGTAGCGTACCCCATGCATGCTCTATAGCATTTAGATTTGAACATTGAACAGTTCATGGTAACATGCTGATATTGTACTTAGTTTATTGAATTTTTAGAAATATTCCCAATGTGTATATTTTATTAGTTGCGTTTCAGATTCTAGTAATGTAACAATAAATTGCTCGACTACTACAACAGCACAGAACCAACCGTCTTATCATACTTAAATTATGCTTTCCATTCTTGTTGCCTGCACTGACTCATATATAACAAACTAATGCTCAACTCATTCGGTTTACCCAATTACTCGAAAGAAATCTTTATTGCCTATAATATCAAGTCTTGATCTACGTCTTGTAAACATTTCCTTCATTCTCCTCCTTGCATAGTTCCTCCTTTTACGCCTCATTATTAGATGTTGAGACCCAGATGTTTTTCCACCTTTTTAGGGGTCTTCCCGGTGGTCGTCTGGTTTTCCTAGCATTACTTGTTTGACTAGTCTCTCTCTCTGTTCATGTGCTGGACATGGTCCCTCCAATAGCTTCTTCTATCTCTAACAAATTTCACCACCACATCTCCTACTCCGCATTCTTCTCGTATCCTCGCATTTCTGACTCTGTCTCTTAACAATCTACATATCATTGCTCTCAATGTTTTAATTTCGGTCGTTCTCTTTATTTGCTCGGTTTTCTTTGTTTCACTTCTCGTTTCTGCTCCACAGGCTAGAATGAGCCTCGCACATGTTTTATAAATTCGGGTCTTACTCTCATATTTGTTCCGCCATATTATACCCTTTAGCTGTCCTGATATCATAGCTGTCTTAAAGGCTTGATTTTGTACCTTTTCTGCCACATCTCTATTACTTGTTATGTTGATCCCTAAGTACTTGAAGCTTTTTACTTGCGCAATTATTTTTTCGTCTACCCTTAATTTGCATCTGATTGGCGCCATGGCGAAGACCATTGTTTTGGTTTTTTCCGCAGATATTTTCATATTGTATTGTTTGGCGGTTCTGTTTAATCTAACAAGCATCTTGTTAAGAGTCACGTCGTCAGCGAAGCATATTATTTGGCTCATTGTGTTTTCTATTTTGTATCCGATGTCTGCGTTCTTCCCATCTGTGATTATGTCGTCCATTATAATGTTAAATAATACTGGGCTCAGGCTATCCCCTTGTCTTTTAATGCCGTTGTGTTTTTAATTCAATTATTCTATTGTTTTAGTTATTGCTTTGTCTATTCCTTGTCTCCTTAATATTATTTTACATGGCCTAATTTAACGCGGTCTAATGCTTGTGTAAAGTCTACAAAGCCTGTAAACAGTGGCTTGTCGAATTCAATGGCTTTCTCTATTAGTTATCTTCACAGAAAACTTGGGTTTCTACTATTCGTTGTAACAGTATTTTTGTTAGTCGTTTGGCGGTGCTGTATAGCAGACTAATCCCTCTGTAATTGGTTGGCTCTCTTTTCGTTCCTCTTTTATGTAAGGAAAAACTTTTTCTCCATTCATTTGGTACTGTTGCTGTCTGGACAATTTTCTCGAATAAGGTGGTTATTTTTTTGATTAGGTCCGTGCCTTGGCATTTGATCATTTATTCCTAGCTAATGTTGTAGTTCTTTTTCTCTATGTTCATCGGTATTGTTATCCTGTTTTGTTTGTTCCTTCATCATCATCATCAAACAATTCATATACGAAATGAAAACAAAAGTAATAAATACTTGTGAAGATATTGTATATGAGTCATCAGAACTCATTCATAAGGTATTCAGCTATTTTGAGCCTAAACAAATGAAAGATGGGCTCTTTTTGGTAAGAGGATTTCCACATTCCTACTCTAGCCAGTTCACCTCTGATTATAAGAGCTATCGTAATAAAAAACTAAAATGAATGTTATGTAAATGGTTTGTATTGTCTTGTCTTGACCGTTTATGATTCTTGTTCAACTTGAGCAAACACCACAGAATTCAGAAGTTGCAAAATTTTAAATTTCAATTTGCTGAGATGTTGACCTTTCGTTTGTTTACTACGCTCATTTGCATACTAACAAGAAAGTGACGGCATGGGAAACATGTGTTAAGGTCGACCGCTGCATTTTGCATGCAAGTGCTAGTAGTAATTCTTCTAAGTTTGGGCAAACTTACCTTTAGTGTAGTGGTTGCCCCATTCTGATTTAATGTAGTCGCATTTGTTTGCAAAACAAAGACTTATAAGAAAAAGAAGCAGAAAGATATAAAATCCTGTGTGCAATCTGTCAACTACACATCAAGTTTAAAGAAATGGTCATTTGTAGTCACTAAAAACCAAATCTACTACACCAAATCCAAAATATGACTTATAACTAGATAAGCGTAGGACTGTTGAAAAATTAACCTGAACTATCTGCTAAATGCATTTGAAATATAAATGTTAGAATAACAGAAAACTGACCGAGGATTTTATTAACTCTAAAGAAGTATACTTTCATAGTCCTGTAACAATCTGCTTCCTCTTTATATTTAAAGGAACACAAAAAATTGAGCAAAGCTGTTATCAATTTAAACTTTTCAAAACATTATTTGCTCTAAACGACCAAACAACAGTACGTTCGTTTGAAGTCTCCTCCAGAGATTAGAATGGCATGGCGGGCTGGTGTAAACTATAGAAGGCTTGTTTCTATTTCTGACTGTCTCCAGTTTCACTATAATATATATAATATAATACAGTGGCTGTCCAAAATCTCAACTTTTTGGAGGACACTATATCGTATGGCCAACTTTGGAAAAAACTTGTTACTTTTCTTCTCTAATCTTTACCATCTCAAAAAAGATTTTGAGAAAAACATCAAACGTCTCGCAGTTCAGACCCGATCATGATGCTAGTTGAACTTATCAACTAAAGTGTTTCGAATATTAGATATTTCTCATATTCAGTTTTGTATAATATTGCTTATGGGTACTCAGAATAAGAGTGAGAACAAGAAGAAAAAGAAGAAGAGGAGATAAATAGAGCATTATCAATAGAAGACATATAGAAGTACTACTCCTTGATTCCATTTAGCTAAAATAAAATTATTGCAAAGGTGTTCTCCTGCAATTATTATTATTAAATATCAAAAATCTACTGTAAATTAAAAATTTTATTATTATATTTTAATTTTTAACAGCAATCACTTAGCTTTAGACCTGAGAAGATATTTTGGCATTTGTTACACCTTTTTAAATATCACTTGGCGTCAGAATCTGAATTGTCTCAAGACCTATTAAATCTTAAAGCAGATCCTGTTTATTGTGGCAGATTTCATTATTAAAAAGTCCCTACCTATAAAACCTAGACAGAGTATATCATCATGATATATTTATTATGAACATCTACGTTTTGTTCTTTGTCAAGCACACGTTTACTCATTCTAAAACCGTTTTAGAGGTTTTAAATTGTTCAAACAATAGAATCTTGACACGAAATTACTTTAAAACAACAACAATTCTCTTTATTTACGGACACACAAGTAAAATCCCTTAATTTGCACTTGTCTCTTTTATTGTGTTCACTATGCTATAAAATACAAAACCGTGTCACTTACTCAAGCACTTCTTAATGTCGTTTGTCAAAATAATAGAGGTTGTAAACTCAGACGTACAATGCGTGGTGTTATTATAAAAAAAGTGGTGAACTCGTTAATGTAACCGCAAATAATAGTCATCAAACAATTTCGCCTAAGGATTCTGTTTTTTTATTATATTTGGTGCTTCAAGTTTCCCCCCTACTGAATCTTTCTTTGCCCCTCTGCCAAACTGAATTTACTCAAACAAGACCAACTTCCGCGCTTTAATATCACACATCCAACATCAAGATTGTTACAAACCATCTCGTGCCGCTAAGATTGTAAATGAAAACCATCGACCGCTGAGTACTATTACCAGTTATAAGTCGGAGTCATCCGGTTACCACCAATATTACTTTTTATAGTTGAAGAGTGAACGGAAGATGTTGCATGTAACAAAATAATATGGGTTTAAAGAGAGGTTAGCTACAATTTCTACAATTAAGAGGATTATTAATCTTTGGTATAATCGAAAAATTGTAATTAATTATTAAGTGATGGTGTCTTCAAGAATATCAAAAGAAATCGGTGTGTGCCTTTTTTGGATATGATTAAAGAAGACCAATCGTTGTAATGAGGTAAGTTTAATTGGTTAATAGTATTATTGCGCAAGCAATCCACATTAATTTCAATCAAGGTCAATGTTATTTTGAATAGTTTAAACATTCCTCATCGGAAAAATTATCAGTTTACCACAAAAATTTAGATATAGGCCTAATTTCTAGGTTTAGGTCAAAAGATAAATCAGTGTCGTGTTCGGTTATTTTTTAAAACCAGTTTTTGTCGAACAGAATTTCCTGCTAAAATTTAAATTAATTATTATCGGAGGGAAATTATTGAGGTTACTGGTTACTTTACTTTCGGTTTTATGACGATAACAGTTTAATTTAAATTGTATCATTCGACATAAAGGAACAATTTTCCTGTTTAAATGCCACAAATTTTATCAGTCATCACAAGAAAGCTTTCTAATTAAATTAATTGCAGCTCTGTCACGACATTTTAAACGGTTATACCATTCATTATAACAACTAAGTAACAAACCTTCTAGTTATACATAAATGTCAAAAATGGAAATAGAAGCTTCACAGTCTCTACGTGTTATTTACAATTTTTATTTTATTTCGCCAAAGGAACTCTTTCATTCTTGTACTACACAGTAAAGGTGTGACTGTTTAAATACTTACACGCCGGTTTTATTCATTTAATTGCAAGCAAACTGATTACTAATTGTAAGAATTATTTTACAAAACTGGGTTTCTAGCTTGCTTTCTAATCGAATATCATTCTAGTAAAAACTATTCATCTATTTGTTTGTTAAATTGTAATCTCTCTTTCATAATGTATGTTTTTGCTGATGTATTCTTAAAACTGCGAATCTATACAAAAGTTGCGCCTGTTGGAAAATATAAAGAAAGGAAAATATTATTCAATAGCCAGAGGCTAAATGTAAATAATAAGTGTCGTTGTATAACGGTTTGCTTTCTCATCTAGCATTGATATTTTTCAAAATCGCGTCTGTTGTTTATTTCTTGTCAGAATATTTTTTTTATATAAATTAAAAATTCTCTTTAAAATTAGTATTTCTTATAGCACACCAACAATTTATTAGAAAAAGTTGTCTGAAACTACACGCAATCACAAAGTTAACAATTATATATAAGTGGTCCTGTAACCTAATAAATAGTAGAGAGGATGCTATTTTTTATGTCTGAGAATCTGCTTATAATTGCAAGAAAAATGGTATTTACACAGTATATTACAGTGTAAGAAATTCCTCAATGCATCAATTACATTGTTTTACGTTACTGAGACATATTATTTCGAGTTTCCACAATACCGTAAAATCGCTAGAGAATCCGTAACATTCATTTTTAATTAACTTTGCATAATATTAAATCAATGATTATTTATTCTATAGATCATTAATCACTAGATGTAATTTAAAGATCCGTTAATGTGCGTTCTCAAAATTGTGACCTCTTCTTAATTTTCAAATGAGAATGAGAAAATATTAAACACGGTTTTTAATACGTGGGTAGAGTTCGCATAAACAAAATGACTCATTTAGCAGTAAAACCAGCAACAGTGATAATTGTGCATTAGCTAATGAGTAACAAATAAAATAAGCTACTGATACCTTCTCGCTTGACTAGGTACGAAAGTTATGATGACAGGTGGATCAATTACCTTTCATCTGCTCTAACTGCAGGATCGAATTTTCTAATTTAAGAAGAGCAAGCACAAGCAAACCAAGTAATTTGAATCGAAAAATGTGACTGACACAGAATTGTATATAAATTTTAAATAAAAACAATGCAGCTTGGGAGTAAATTAAGACAGGATACCAACCAGTTTGAAGGCATACTTTTAATAATGCCTAGGGCAGTGTCAGTATAACGAGCTGTCTACCCAAGGAGAATCAAAGACGTTATACCTTACAGCTCAATTATCAGGAATCAAAGCAAAAAGTGTCAAATTATGAACTACAAGATCTTCCAGTAGACAGTAATGTTAAATATACCAATAATTACTGTCAATATGTTAACAATCTTAAAAGGTTGTTAGTACAAATCCAAACTATTTGTTTAAATATATCTAGAGTCAGATATAGATGGAACCAGTAATATTTCGTAAAACCTCCTGATAAACCAAGAAAGTGAGTGACTCATATTTACTTGTGACTCTTCTAAGAATTCTCGGTCGAAAGAAAGTCTTCAAAATTAAAACCAAAACTTGAAAAGTGACGTTTTAACAGTAATAGTCTGATGCCATTTTCAACCTTAGTTTCAAAGAACTTAAGTAGCAAACTCATACAAGTCCCACTTTAGTTCCCACTCGCAGAACTTGATAATGAATCTCATATGTATTTTAGCCATTAGGTATTGAAGAAAAAGTTAAAATGCAATTTTATCTCAGGTATTTTAAAAGAATTATCATTCAATAAAAAGGCTTCAATTATCTCAAATCCAGACCAAACCAAAAACTTAGATTGACTCTAACTTATTGATCTGGCAGATCCAAAAAAGAAGGCTGGTCCGGAAAGGCTAGCTGGTTGGAAATATCATTCTAAGAAAAACCTAGAAATCTTGTGGCTTTTTTAGTTTTGAATAAAACTCAAAATAAATACAAAGTAAAACTGGTGCAATAACGCAATATATAGCAGCAATCAGCTACTCAATCGAAACCACGAAGAACAATATTTTCAAGTGAAACTAGCATAAAGAGATATAGATACATCAAAGGTATCTGAAAAAAGTCACTTAAAACTGCAATATATTGTAGAAACCCGTTTCTGAGTTTTCCCTACTGACATTTTTTTTTCAAAGATAAATCAAAACTACTAACAGCAATGAACTGAGACCCTGGAATGATCGGTAGCTTAGCAGCTTCTTTTCTAGACTAATTGTCAGTATAAGCATGTTTTCGATTTATTTATTTATTCAAAAACGGTATCCACTCTATAAAAAAGGAAACCTTCCTCAGGTTAAGTGAGAAATCTGCCATGAAACTGTTACAGTAAAACTTTTATTGGCAAGGTTTGTATCTGAAATCCGCTTGGGAGGAAAGAACCTTCTTTATCCCAAACGATGACCGATAGAAGCAGTAGACAATCAAGAAAAGGACCTAAACTAGTTCATAACTAATTAGAACATCTTTCTAACTTTAAATCATATAATTTTTTGCCCTTTGTCTTTATTGATGCTACAAGTGCTTCTAGGAGCTTGTGGTTAAAATGAAACAAAAATCGAGCGTTCTCCTAAATGAGATCCATTCTATACTACAGTGCAGTTAGACAAAAAACAGTCCTAACCCGGACATTTAAAAAAACAAGCTGGAAATTGATGGGCAAACTTGAAACAATGTTCTAATTAACATCCTCAAAGTTCCAAAAGATCCATTTAGGAAAAAAACCGTCATCTTCGATTTTCTTCATTTTTACGTCAAGTTAAACCGTTTATCACTATCTATCAACTGAAGGCAACGTACTCCAAGCTACTTTAAGAAAAGAAGTCCCTGATGCTGTAAGTCTGTTGAATGGCAAGCTGAAGGAAGTGGTTGCTAAGTTGTGGGTGCAATACTTCAAAACGGTTAACATTTATCTACAGCATATGCTTAAACTAGAAAAAAATCATGATTTTGTCAGGCTTTAGCCAATTTGTCAACCAAGACTATTTTACTTTTCGAAAATCGGGAAAGTTTTGGTTGCGGATGTGGACAGCCTTGACCATTAAACAGATATCGATGCAGGGGGACTAACGAAATAGTTATTGCTTGTGCAATGCCTGTATCATCAAACATTATTGACGCCATTAAAAGTTTTAGTAGTGTATTTTCCAAACGTTTACCAACTGTTTTCTTTTCTGATTCTGATTACACCTTAAATTTGATATATTTTAAGTTTGATTGTTATGTTGATAAATAAGTGGTGTGAATCATATTTTCTCATTTTTTTCGTCTTAAGATTTCTATTAAAGTTATTAAATCATTAAAATAGGTAAATCTAACCAGTTTAATTTGGCAAAAGAATCAACTTGATAGCGCAGTTCGTTCAAGAGCTACACAAAGAAACGCGAAATTCAAGATGCTGGCTTTTCCCATAGCATATTTTTTGGAACTTTGAGTATTTTAACTAGAACATTATTCCGAATATCTACACCAAGTTTTAGCTTGTTTTTCTAAATATCCGGGTTAAAACCTAATTGCACTGGACTAATAACCAAGGTATTACAAAAATTAGATAACTTAATGTTCAGATTAAATACTAAATTAGGACGCATAATGTTAAAGCTAAACTAACAGAAAATCATAAAAAAAGGTATGCAACTTGTAAAAAATAATTTAAAATGATGATCACTGAAGCAAAAGAGCTATACATAAATTGCAACGGGAAATTTAACAACATTACCAAACAAAAATACAAATGATAAAAGAGTTGAAAACAAATAAACTATGGTATATCAAGAATTTTTTCAAAAAAGTTTAAAAATTATTAAAGCAGTTGTTCAATAAAAACAGGAAAAAAAGGTGCAAAAACGTAATAAAGTAAACTATCAGAAATTTAGAGATCAAGTCTGAGAACAGCAGCAATAATGCTTATAAACAGATACTACTTATCTACAAGTTCAAAATTTAGTACAGAAGATTGACAAACCAAAGCAAAGCATTGAAGGAACAGATGGTGACCGTGCCCTACGTTCGAAAGCAGATCAACAAAAAACAAAATAAAAAAGTGAAAACGCAATTAATTATACAATCTTGCATCAAAATATGCCGTTCGTTTACAAATAAAACATAACGATTAGCAACCCAGATTATCACAGACACAATTTTAATTTTGTAGTTGCTAAAAAACAAAGTTTTAGCTTTAGTTTCAGTTTAGGTTCGTAACAGTAGTTCTAAGCATTTTACACTTAATGAAACCTATTTCTGGAGCACCTTATAGTTCACAATAATTTCAATAAATTTGTGTGTTTCACCAAGCTTGAAAGGATTCGAAATCGCGGGTTTATGGTATATCATTTGATAGTAATATTACTCTAAAACAAAAGTGAAGAATTAAAATTCGATGACACCAACGCCTGAGTTTTTAAAATGTGAAATAAAATAAAATCTGTTGATTCTACGGGTTCATTTCTTTTTTGCAACGTAAGAAAATGTAATGATGGTTGAGACAGATTGTTTTAAAACTAATTTTAGTTTTGTCATAAATAAGTCACGCTGGTATACGTAGTATGTACAAGTAACCGTGGTTCTGTAGCTGTAGCTTAAGTTGATTAAAAACGTTCATAAATCTACTGAAAAAAAGTTTATTTGTTAAATGAAAGAAATTGTCGATGTCGTGTTTACTAATTAGAAACTGCGTTGTTGTTCATTAATTTATATAAGTGCTAATTTTAAACATGACTAATTTCTTCAAATATGTCGTCTATGAATTCAAATTCACGGCCTTGCAATTCAGATTCTTAAATTATAAATAGTATATTGGTTATTTATTCATAAGTGAACTTAGGGATCTGTTACGTTGCTAGTGGCCAATTCGGCCCTGAATGCCGCAACTACCTATTCCTGCTTCTCAGGTTTTTAATTATATGAATTGCTGCATTCTAATTAATTAATCAAATTATGGCATTACAAAATGTGAGAAACGCCTTTGCAGTTATTTAACTTATATTTACAGCACTAACATTCAGCTGCTTACTTATTGATCTACATTAACATCTTTCAAGTACGGTGTACCTCAAGGAAGTAATTCAGGCCCAATATTGTTTTCGATATGTATTTGCAAACTACACACTGTGACTCGATAAAACATCTTAAAGGCGTATTTCTTTTGATTTAGCAATTTTTGCATAAAAACTGCAATTTATTTGATAAGAATCCTCGATTTTCATGTTTGCTATCATGGCACACTGCAATGAAAAATAGTTTAACTTTGCGTTTACAAAACGATCACGAAAATGATTTCTTTGTGTTTGGGAGTGACTTCTTACTATTCTTGCACATTTCTGAGATACTTCACTTTAATGAAAATTGAATAAAACAATAAAAACATAGTAAAATGATCTTCAAAATAGGCAACTTTTTTTCCGAGATCGCAATGCTGAACTACGAATTTGAGACACATTCTCTAGCTACCTATATTGCAAATTCTAGATTTGTAGACTATATCAAGATTTTGATCAAGTAAGAAAACAAAAGATCTAAAAAACAAAGCAGACATGACAATTGGTAATGCGCTAAATTGTTTTGAGGCTGACAGACTTCTTTTAAATTAGGATAACTATGCATGTAATATAATTCTTGCATTTCATACAGTCAGATGAAGAAAAGTACCTCAGAAGACAGTAGGTAGATTTTACACTCAGTCAGTTGAAGTAAAGAAATGCCAACACAAGAAAGAATAAATTGCAAAAAGATTGTATGCTTCTGTACATTTATGATTTCTATTGTCAAATAGATCGCAATTTACTCTGCATTGTAAGTCTATGAAAAACTTACTGAAATGCATATGAAGAAAGTATCTTTGAATCGAATATTAATTTTCTTTTTTTATAATTAGCATTTCATGATAATATTATTAGATTATCAAATCAATTAATAGTCGTGTACAGTTAAGGTAATAACTGGGCTAGGTGTTGCGATTCCATTGTAAAGAGCAACTCTATGACGTCGTTTGTGGGTATTATACAGCTTTCATGATAAAATCTACTGTTTGAGTTTAGAAAAAAAATTAAAACTACTTTTGCAATGTCTGGAAAGTTTCTATTTCAATCTTCGGGTATCGAATAAACTACGTCGCATTAAACATAGTTTTCGTTTTCCAAATCGTCTGGGACATTCAATTGCTAATTGCTTTCTTGGAAATAATGCAGAGCCTTTTCATTTTCAAGATATTGGAAAAAATAATTTTTAAATAAAACTTTGGCACCTTGTTATCTCAAAAACAACACATTTGCGTACATAGTTTATTAGAACTTTTTGACTTGTTTGTAACTCAGTAGTAAAGTATAAGAACAACCAAAGCGGGACAGCCTGGGCAGAATTTCTCTTCTTTTACATTTTTCTAGATGAAAGTCAATCTTCAGAACAAAAACAGTTTGAGTAATTGAAAAGGGATATAAAAAGGGTGGGTATTTGAAAAGTGGTAGCAGAATATCGATATCTGACCATTTGGTAACGCACTAATTCTACTTTAACATACTGCTGCTGTTGTTATGAAATACGACAATCTATTTTTTTTTAAGTAGAGCAAATTAATATAGAAGAAAATCAAGTTGTTTGTCGCATGCTTTTTCTATGTACATAAATAAATTAATATATTCGGTTGTAGGTTGGTTTTGAAAGTTGTCGGTGTGCTAGTGTTTTTGATAAAAGGGTTTTTGTGAGATTTAACTTGATATAGCTTATAACAGAAATAATGGCCTCTGCTCCTTCTCCAAAGAAACTAAAGAAAGCTGATTCTACGACTCATACAAAGCTAGAACCCCGTGACTTCGACGCTGAAACACAAAAATTCCTTGAAGAAATTGATAGCTGTCAGAATGAAATTGAAGCTTTGAATGAACAAGTTAGCAAGATAATTTTAAAGCTGGAACAAAAGTTTAATCGCTTACGTAAACCATATTTTGATAAAAGGGCTGGCATCATCACTAAAGTATCTAATTTTTGGCCAAATGTTGTATCCTTCTGTATTGTGTATTCGCCGCCATTTTATACATAACCTCTATTTTTCTTAACAAGCTGTAGTTTAATAATCATCCTGATTTAAGCTCTTTATTAGAAGAAGGTGAAGAAGATTGTTTCCACTATCTCATTAAGCTTGATGTTGAAGAGTTCGAAGACATTAAGTCAGGGTATAGAATAAATTTCTATTTTGGGAAAAATCCATATTTTGAAAATACAGTTTTAACTAAAGAATTTAAGTTGGGATCACTAGGTAGGTTAATATGCGGGATATAATTTTTGTATTAGTGTCTGTGATTAAATTAATGTAGTGTAACATACATGTTTTGGAAGAAGTGTGTACTTAAATAAATTGTTTAATAAAATCTGTGGTAGGTATACCTACATCCTTAAGTATTCCTATTCGATGGAAAGAAGGAATGGACTTAACTCAAACAAATAAACCTACTTGTACACGAACAGGAAGAAAACGCCAACTAGAACAAAGATCTTTCTTTGCTTGGTATAATGACCACATTGATCCCACTTCAGACACCATTGCAGAAATTATTAAAGATGATCTGTGGCACAATCCTCTGCAGTATTTTCTCGTTCCTAACTTGGAAGTTGGTAATGGCGTAGATAACGATGAAGATGGAGATGAAGGTAGCAATGCTGACGATGATGAAGAAGAAGAGACTGAAGTCCCTACACCGGCTGAGCCAAGTGAGGGAAATTAAGAAATACCTGTTCCAGGTTGAAATTCTATTTTATTTCTCTATTCCAGTGAATTTATTTCATTTTGATATTTTAGAGGAAGAACAACCTGCTGAATAATTCCATGTTCCTGTTTTTACCAGTTTAAATTAATATATTATGACTGTGTTACTAATATAAGTATCTATAACCTATTTTGAATTTTTATTGTTAAATTAATTACTGTGGAAGCTTTTTAACAGTTGATTATGATTATTTTAATTTTTTTAAGATTACATCATTATCTTTAAATTTATGTTTATAACCATTATTAACGATATTCTCGACTAAATGTGTAATTATATGAAACCAAGATTCACCAATTGCAACAAAATCCATGATTCTCATACCTCTTTGCAAACGTGACTTTTGTTAGATTTGATGAGCTTTTGATGATCTTTTCTTCCAACATCTTATTTGGTGCAGTTAAGATTCAGTCGCCAGGAACTTTTATAGCAATCGAAAATACCAAACCCTATCGGTGTCAAGCTAACCAACTAGGGACCAAAATTTAAAAAAAAAGAAAAACCTCTTTTAATAAGGGACCCATTCACATCCTGTAACATTTAAAGTAACGGACAGGCAGGCGATAATATTTTTCGGATAAGGTGAAAAGTTAATACAATCAAATCAGTGAGAGTTCGGAAGTGCACACTACAACAATTCCTTATATTGGGGGAATAGCAATATCCACCACGAGGTACTAAACACGGAGGAATAGCCTCGCAAGGCTTCGCATCAATGAAGGAAAGTGATGCTACTGTTCCTGGAGCACAGGCTACACCGACCGCGCACACAATGCAGTTACTTACCATATATTTTATATCTATTTTCGCTTCACTGATTTTCCTTTGGTCTGTTGCTTGTTCGGAATAAGTTCCGGAAAATTTGAGTTTGTAATCAAAATTCGTTAAAACGGTCGGAATTACACATTGAGAAGAAGGAAATTTGAAATGAACTTACAACAACTCAAAAACATATATTGATAATCTGTTCACAAGGGTAGGAAGACACTTTAATAAAAAAGTTTGATCATCTCTCGAATCATTATGCTTCTACTGCACAATTACCAGACCAGAAGAGTGTGAATCAGCGTGAATATGGATGTCCATTTTTGAGTGTTACTTTTAAATTTCGCGCCATTCAGATTTTATATAATAGATTGTCATGCAGTATTTGACATTTGACAAGTAGAAACATTACGGTGAACAGAAATGGAGATATTTGATTCAACAACGCCTGCTTATTATTAAAAATTATTACAAATTTGGTGAAAGTTATACAGAAGTTGGAAGAAAACTTTGTACAGAATATGGAAGAGAAAATTGTCTATCAAGCATATAAATCAAAAGAATAGTTTAAAAATTTGAAAAAAGTGGTTCAGTTGCAGATAAAGTTAGTAAACAACACCATCGTAGTTGTTCGTTCTGAAGAAAATATAGCAGCTGTTAGTAGGTAATAATCTAAAAACATCAATTCGGCATCGTAGAGAGTAATTAGGCATAAAACGTTCATGATTACACAACATTTTGAGAAAAGATATGCATTTAAAGGCTACAGGTACAGTTGACACAAGAAAAACCAATGCATCCACAAAAAGTTACGGTTTGGTATGGTTTATGGCCTGGTGGAGTCATCGGTTTATATTTTTTTGAAAACGAAGCTTTAAATGCCGTTACCGTTACTGGAGCTTGTTATCAAACCATGATAACTAATTTTTTATGGAATGAATTGGAAGGAATGAACATCCACACTATGTTGTTTCAACAAATCGATGCCACATCACACAGCCAACGCCACAAAGCATCTTCTGCGCCAGCGTTTTGGTGAGAGAATAATTTCCCGAAGAGGTAATGTCAATTGGCCGCCCAAATCTTGTGATTTAACACCGATGGACTTCTTCCTTTGGAGTTATTTGAAAAAGAAGGTTTACGTCAACGATCCGCAAACAGTCAACGTTTTTAAAGTGAACATTATCAAAGCATTCAAGAAATTGCACCACAATCGAAGATTTTGGTAAAAGAATGCTGTCCCGCCGTGCACTCAGAGGAGGTCACTTGTCAGATATCATTACGCATTACTGAACCGGGACTATTCCTTCAGTAGCTTTATTAAACTTTTTCAAAACAGTTTTCAAATAAAACCATTTAAACATAGAAAGAGAAAGATGGTAAATAAATGGTTGAATGAGGTGTAGTCTAGGCAGAGAAATATGCTGAATGCCTTAGATGTGAAATCTAAGACAAGAAATTTTATATATGTATAGAAAGCAAAGAAGAACTTATCGCAACAACATTAAAAAGACAAGAAAGAAATATTTTGACAGCGTTGTTATGAATTACCAAGGTTTGGTGGTCTTTAATTCTGCCAATCACTAATCTGTTTTGGAATTACGTTTTACAAATCCTAGAATGTTAAGTACCTATTTTCTGATGCTGGAACGCGTAAGATTTCTTTTACAGTGTTTTAAATATTATTCCTTTGTTTTATCCAAAGTTTGAAAACACATTTCTTTGACTGGTTTCTTCACTTTGAGATCAATTTACTTTTATAGTCTGCAATTTGAAATTCTACTTGGCCTTTTTCTGTTGTCTTTCACGATTCTATTGAACGTGATGCATTTTTGGATTTTTTAGTCAATCGCATTCTTCTGAAGATTACATTTGTTTCATTTATTTTATACTCTTTTTGAACATGTACTGATATTATTCCATCATTTGGAAAAGACAGTTAGACTACCAGAAAAGAAAGAACCAAGAACCGCAATTCCACTTTAGCTGGAAAAAACGAGAATTGAACAAGAAGAATATGGTACCTAACTGAGAGTATGATTCAGAAACCACAACGCTTACAAAAGTTATTGCTTTTCAAAATTCTATCATAGTTATGAAAATGATTATGTAGTTAATTTTAAATTTTTTCCTTACATTGAACAATATTCTAGGTCACTTTTGGAATGTCCAGTCTATTAGGAAATTTGGCAAAAACCCTGTTCTTTATTTTTTACAATATTAGTTGTACAGAACGACCACTTTCACCAACGCCAAAACACGAAGAATTTTGTACACACCTTTTGACGCCTATTTCTCATTTACTTATTGGGTATATACGGTTTCCTCATTCTTAACTGTCTTCAGCTTAATCTTAATCTTAATCGGGTTACAGAGACTTGCTTGATACATTACATAATACACGTAACAATAGTAATACAAAACACAGTCGCAAAGAAAGAAACTGAATTCTTTGCAAAATCCGAATTTTAAATTTATTATCACTACATATGGCCGACGGTAGTTTTTATATGATTGTACTTTAATTAATTTATATTACTTAAGAGGAAGAAAGAAAACATAATTTGGTTTTTTTCCTATTTCCTTTTTTCTATTTACGAGTAATTGATACATATGTTAAAAAACGGAACATTAATTAGCAAAATAAGTTTATATCCATAGTAGAAATCATTTAATAACAGTCATCTGTCTATGTATTATCAAATATAAACTAAATCTTTCTTAATTGGTTAGTGGTACAAGCGGACACGCCATCATCGATAGCCACGTATTTTTAAACGCTATGCAGGATTGTCTCATACGAGACGCAACCTCCTGCAGATTCTGAGCCGTCAACAAAAGTATTTTAGTAGGTTGTGCCAGGAGCTAAGAGAGTTTATTTTTTTATAAAAACAAGATCACAAAAAAATCAATTTTAAGTAATTTTACGACTTAGCTGCTTTTTCAATTGCTTTAAAAGTTTTACTTTCATTCTAATTCCCAAAGTAAATAATATCGAGAATGTCAAACATTATGAGAATTTGTTTTTGGTTTCATTAAAGATAAACAATTGAAAGTAAATATATGAGAAGAATTTAAAGTAGTTCCCAAAAACTATTTGAAATTGTTGTTGGGAAAAGTGATTAAAACGGATATTATATTTTTGTTTCTTCTAATAAAACAGAGAGTATTGTAACTTTTAATAAAAATCTTAATGCATAGATTACAGATACTTTACTATTCCATCCTAAAATGAAAGGTTTAGTTGGAAATTTAAACTAGGTTATGAGACAGTTTCGTCTATTTCAACATCCTCTAGAAGACGTAGTACCGTAATGATGGGTACAACTCCAAAATGTAAATAATTAAAAAAACAAGAACTAGTACTACACAATAGTTCAAAATCGCCTCGGGTATAAAACGTGGGAATATGCATGTTTAAGGAAAACAGAAACATGTCAACAAAACAAGAATAATTCTAAAGAATTCTAGCAGAACTGACGTAAAAGTTGAGACAATGGCATCAATATTAATTTTTTATAGTAGGTACTCATCTGACTATTGTTATTCTCTCTAGTTCTAAATGCATCTCAGAAAGAGAAGAATTCCTCTTTTCATGATTAAATTAAATCAGGCTACGCTCTAGATATTGTTTCTTTTTGATAAGTCAAGCGTTTTGTTATTACTGTTGCTATATTACGTGGACGGCATTGATTTAATACAAATTATCCTTCAGACATGTGCATGTTAACAAATTCTGAACATTGTCCATGTAACAGTAACAACTCTTTAATAGTTTACCTGCTTTGCAACAAGATTATATTTAACAAAGAAGAGTTTTACTTTTTGAGTGCATTTGACACACATGTTAATTAAACCTGCTCATACAAAAATGGTAATTTTCGCAGTTTTACTAAAAACGAGAATAGTCTTTATTATCTATTTTCAGAAAGTCTAAGAATTTCTATTATTATTGGGTACAATATTTCTTGCTAATATTTACAAAAATGTGGAACACGAAAACCTAACATAAGTTGACTTGTAACTCAAGAATTCGAAATTCTTTCAGCATTCTTCTGCATAATTATTCGCTTACATCCAGCGAGGTTTTATTTTATGTATTTTATGTATGTATGAGCAATAAACATTTAAAAAAATAAGTTGTATTTATAGAATATTAAGTCTCAAGAACCGTTAGTTGCCCCTTCACTAAACTTTTTTATCGTCTCTCCTAAGAATAGAATTTGAATGGCAACATTCATATAGACGAACTGAGAAAATAGAACACTAACAAATAATAATAAACAATAAGAAATAAAAAGCCGATTGATAAACAAGGCTACTTGCCAAGCATAAGAGTATATTTGGTTGCCTACCTTTAGTAAATTTGATCTTAAATTTATTATTTTTTATCAGATTGAGGTGTTTCTCTCGGGTCGACCGCAGGCTATTCAGGTAAATGTTTTGTCGGCAATTAATTAAATTAGTATTTTCCAAACATTAGCAAATAAGTAGATAATAAAATTAGAACACATTAAATGTTCTTGTGATGTAAATTTGATTGTCATCATACTTTTCACAACAAAAGACAAAAGATATCTAAATTTAAAAACAAACTACTTCTAGTCAAATATAGAGATATCAGTTGTGAAATCAACTCTTTAAAATTTGTCAAACAACTTAGAATCAGGTATTATAAAGGATAAATAGATTTATGCTAGAGAATTAATGTATTTATTCACATAACATAAAAGATACATTCACCTTTGTCAACTCTATAGATGGACTATTACTTCCCAATAATTACAATTAACACTATTAACTAACATCTCTCTTAAACTATACATAAATACCTTTAGAATTTATTTTCAAAAATTGTTATTTCTCTCAAAACCAATTTCAATTTAGATCTTTGAGATCCAAATGGATCTTCTCCCAGTCCAGTAATAACTACAATAGTGGTAAACTACCTACTAGATAACATGATACCCATGTTAGATTTTCACCTGTCTTTTCTTCTTCTTCGACTCTTTCAACAAACACTTTCGTTTTACAATAAAGCAAGAAACCAACAACAGTGTTCCATTTTTAATACTAGAGTCATCTGCAACACTGACAACTTTATCCTATTAATGTTACTATAAACCCGCCTTCTCTACATTAACTAATTTTCAGACCAGCCAAAAAACCTAGCAATGAAAAATAGAATCACACACATAAGCAAGAAGAAATTTGTCAAAAATAAACCTAGACAAGTTATTCTCAATTTTCAACAATTTACCGAAACATATCATATACAAACCCTTCTATAAAGAAATCCAACCGCAACCTAAACACAATTTACAAACAATTACCCAACATACAACCATGAACCAATAGAAGCATTAAGACCTGATTGATTTCAACAAAATTCAAATTGCAAAATACAACACATTAACTACTCAAAGTCTATTCACTACAGTGAACGATGAAATTCCTCCCGAACTTCAATTCAATGTGGTGTACAAAATATCATTTGCTTTTTACAACTTCTATTTAAGCCAAACCTTACAATGCTTAAAAGACAGAAAATCAAGCCTAAAAGTGATTGCAAAATAAAGCGCTACATACTCATAGAGTTCACATTTATGTAGAAAATAACATTTCATTAAACCCAAGCCTAAGTTTTTGCCTTATCAGCCCTCTTTTGATTCTGTTGAAATAGAAACAGCAACTCCATCTTGCAATAATATTATTATAATCAAGAATAAGATATTCACATAAGAAACGTTGAAACATCCTAAAATAAACTTTAAAACTGACTCGCAGAAGTTTCGTAGTGTTTTGAACAGCAGAATTTCTTTTAATACAAGAAACAATAAAAAGTTGTTGATGTTTGGATTTAAGCGCTCAGGTTAGTCTGTGAGCACTTAAGGGACTTTACATGCAAGCCCAAACTCACAGAAATTGTTCACGTCTCTACAATCCTTTCAATCCCGAGAAACGACCGATGCGTAGTTAAATACTTCTTTGCAAGATAGGGATAATAAACTTTCTAATTACACTCTTGGTGAAATAATTAAATCTATAATCTGTTTGCTGAACGTTTGCAAAGTTTAGTATTTGTATGATGAACTGTTTTTCAGTTGGAAAATTACACCAATAACGACCTCAGCAAACAAAAACGTAGGTAGTCAACTTTTTGACTTTCCTTTTTCATATTTGTGAACAGAACTGTAACTGCTAATTGATTTTTGATGCTTTATCAATTATAAAAATCAGGAATATCTAAGGCCTAAATGGAGAATACGCCCGACGCAGATAGGGTAGCGTTAGGTTCAAATCCTACCCCTAGTAGGGAAGGAAATTTCTAAATTATGAATTTAAAGCTTATAATAAAATCCAAATACTTCCTAGAACTGAAGTTATGAAAAATTGAAGAAATAGACCAGATAGTATTTTAATGCGATGAAATCAGATCTACACTATCGAACTTCAGAAGAAATAACAAAACTTTTTAAAAAATATATCGGAGACATCTAAATCAATCTAACTACGCGTAAGCATTTACCAAAATAACATAACATTTGTTACCTTTTTTGGACACATATTGGATGTCCAAGAGGCTTTTGGATAATCACAAAATAAGGTACCTTAGACAATAAGAATGTTAGAGTCATCCGAAAAGAAGTAAATATTATGAGCAAGCAGATCTAGCTTTTTAAAACTTAAGAATTCCAGAAGGAAATATGAGTATTTTTACTTGGAATTGAACATTAACTTGACAACTTCATCACGAATGTTTCAATTGCCAATAGGTGCTTAGTGCACATGCTTTGAATCTGTAGCGTTTGATTATTAAAATGAAAAGAAAGAAAGTAAAATCAATGCTCCCAAGTAATAGTTCATGAACGGATACGGTATAAAATCGCGAATTCGGACAAACCTATATTGAGATTTGTTTGCAAAAAGAAGAAATGAATTAAAAGTATACCAAACGCCATATGACAGAACCAAGACTCTCTATTATTATGCTATGGTGAATGGACAAAAGATTGTAATGGATAACGAATATCACGTACAAATTGATTCAAATAATGTATCCGGAAAAGACCTTTCAGGGCTAATAATCCTAATTTTGTATCTGATGATATCCGATTTTGACTCTAATTTCCAAGTAAGTTTCTAATCTTGCAGGTAATAAACACTAATGGCAGTGTATCAAAACCCTATGAGCAATGAAAGTATTGATGCAGACACCTATCTCTACAATGTTAAACAATGTTTTGCTGTCCTTCATTGAAAAACATTATTATTTGCTGACCGGCAATCTATGTTAAAGAAGAAACATCTCGATGTACTCTTTGCACCAGAAAATATCGAAAGCTTCCAAATAATTTGGAAGAATACAACAAAAAGACAGTGGTGGCTGAGTCTGCACAAAATCTTATGCAAGAACTGCGACTGATTTCCAAAGAAGCCATTCTAGTACCTCAAAACAAATATTTTTTAAAGAAAGATAGCTCAACTTTTGAGTAACCGTAAACCGTACTGTAAAAAATACTAGACAGTAGAACTCTACTGATTTAAGTAAAGAATTGATGTATAAGTGCCAGTGAGCTACGCTTATTATTTTGCTTCTTAAGATAGTTTGAAGTATGTCATACATTTGTTTTTCAAACAACATTCTTAAATTGCATTGTTAAAAAAAGGTTTTCAGTAAAACCAGAATTTGTAATCTGACTGTTCTAATATTAAAGTGTCAGTGTTGTAAAAAGAAATCATTTTAGATTATTATTAAACTTCCGACATAGGTAGACTACCTAAGCATTACATCTGATTGTTTTTGATTTTAGTTGTTTTTACTTAAAACCAAAGACACTTTGAGACAATTTGCAACTATTTGTTTATAGCTCAATAAAATGTAATCACTATAAACCAGCGTAACATCTTCTAATCTGTTGGTTTACTTTCTCTAAATAGTCTCTTCCTTTATGCTTCGAATTATCGCATAACGGGTTGCCTTCTTTACCTGCAATAATATTAATATTCATTTATTCATTATTAATTCTAAAGCATGCGCATAGTTTAGCTATGTTTACAATTCAAATTACTTACTCATTCACAGATTATTATTTGTACTAAAATTAAAGCATTTTCTCTAAGCAAATAATAATATGCACGTGTTAACAAATTCTAGAAATAACGCTCATATTTATGTAATATTTATTTGTTCAATATACCGTATGTCAAGTTTAAGAATTGCGTATAGAAATTTCTATTTAATAAATTATTGTATTTATTATTAATAAAAGTGTTCTATATAAATAATTAATCTCTGTTTGTTATTATTTTAATTATTTTATTAATCATTACTAGTAGAAGATTTGTTTGTATATAGGAACAACTTCAAAAAAGCAACGCGGATTGAATCCATATATTCATTGTTTTAGTTTTCTTTACTGGAATCAAATTAAATTTGAAAATGCCAGGTATTGAACAGGTTTGTAAAATGACTGGCAAAAGATTTTCCATTTGAAGCATAAATAACTTTAAAACAATACACAAAAATGTCTATGTATAGTTTTTAAAGTTGACATACGGTATTAGTAAAAAAAAATATTAATAACGAATAAGTCTTAGTTAAAGCATAGTTCACAAGACAAAATAAGAAATTACCTATTCTGTTAAGATTAAAATTGTTGCTTTCCTACTAACAGGCACTGCAAGTTATATTATAGAACAGATTCTATTTCAAAGACGAGCGTTTCTTCGTGGTTTTTATATTTGGCGCATAACTATTACAAAACTGTAATGTTTTTTTTCTTTGCTTCTTTTAGACTGTTTAAATAGCTGAAATATTTAGAATCTAACTCTTCTCTCAGACGAAGAAGTCCTTCTGACTCTCAAAGACTCCAGAAACTTGCTGATACCCAAAGTATTTAAATATTTTGTTTCACTATGAGGCGTCTTTAACACGGAATCTGATGTAGACGCATCTCGAAAATTTATAAAAGTAAGTAAGTAGAAGACTCAAAACAGATGATTAGAAGTCAAAAATTAAACCGCTATGACATTAGAAAGTTAGCTTCCGTTACCTTATTCAGGGAGAACATTACAGTATTAAGATCTTTTCATAAGAAACAGTTTTATGGCATCTGACCAAGATTTAGATGCTATAGTTTTATTTAAGAAGTGAGATCCCATCTTCCCAAAGACAACCAAATTTTTAGGGTACTCAAGATTTGAAACCAATATAAGACGTTTAAAGACTTTACATGCAATAATGTGTCTAATAGATATTTCAATTCTAGGCAGCTATCAATTATACTCAATAATCTTTTTTCTTCTAACTGCAAAAGCTCATGTATAAATGAAATGCATGTTATGCTAATTTGTGTATCTATTTTTAAAACAATTCGAACGAAAATCACAGAGTTGTGAAGTTTCTAATAAAAATCCTTTTTAGCCGCATAGAGCTACTCGTAATATAATTTCTTTAAAGTGTACTATTTCTTTTCCACAAGAAGGCCGAGGGCTTCTTCCGAACTTATCAGTGGCATAACTACCAAGGCAGCTAGAATCGGTGTCTGATCCTGGTATGTCTAAGGATCAGTAGATCTACAAGAACTTGGAAGTCTAGAGAAATTAGAAGTGATTTTGTGAGAACCTAAATGACCGAAAAAATTTAGGATTTTACACAGATCAAAAACCTGAAAGAATCTAAAAGTCTACAAAAATCTATTTGCAAAAATCTGAGTCCTTCATGAACAACAATCTGGCAAATATTCAGAACTTTGCAAAACCACAGATAATCATGACAATTCGGAAATATAAAATAATCTAGAAGTTTACAAGAGCCCTGCAAAGATGTGATGCTGACAAAAATCCTTCTGAATTTAACAGCTGCTTTTGATACTTTTGAATCCGAACTTGAAAGCACATTACTATACAGCGTTCACGATGTTTATGGGTCATATATGGCGGTGGCAGAATGACAGTTTGAGTATTGTAAATCGGGCTGTTTATCTATTAACTCGGCTTGTAGAATCTTATTGACGCTTAATGTACTTTCAGGTTATGATTTTATGATTTGACTTCACGCTGTTGTCTTTTTTTTGTAACTCTGCAAATTCAAGAAAAACTTGATTTCTTTTTAACGAAACAAAACTAATCGGTACTAAACGTTTATGCAAAATTTTTGATCGTTCAACGGCGCTAAATGCAGCAGCAGGTACGGTAATTTTCAAAAAAAAAAGGAAAAAACCACTTCCAACCTAACAAAATGTAGGCATGGCCTATTACAACCCATAAACATTGCGAACGGTGTATATCACTCATTTTGACGTGCCGATTTTATACTCAGGATCATCATCTGGTATATCATCTAGATACTTTATTTCTGCAATAAAAACAACTACCTGCATGCACCTTATTGTAACAGTACAGATACTAAATGCACAATACAGTTTGTATCACATTAACATTCATTCGTGGATACATATAGGAGTTACTTTTGTAGATCATTCAATGACTAGTTTACCTCATCGTGCCTTTCCAAAACTTATATAGGATATTTTCCATCTTGGTCTTTCACGCATTGGTAAAAACGTTTCTATAATGGATTAAAGAGTTCTAATCTGGGATATTTAGACTACCATGGGATCACGGGGAGGGCACATGTGTTGTGTTTAGAATGATATAATCTTGCTCTCTAAATAATTTCAGATAAATCTAACCCCGAATTGAAGGCAGAGCCATCTCAATGAATCGTGCGCCCTAAGGTCTATGAGGTAGTTTCTCTTAGATTTGGAAGAATTAGTATTTACTACCGCATGCCTAAAGTTCGGACTTCAGAGGTTGATTAAAACAAATATTTTCTAAAACTTCCGGACATTAGAAAGGAAATTTAGTTTCAATGGGGCCTGGAATTGGAAGGTTTGTTAGTTTCATTTTAAATTCTCAGCTAGGTATATTCTAGAAAAAATCCTGTTTTCTACATTACCTTGCATGGCAATTGTTCTACGACTTTTCGTTACTGTCAGTAAAAATATCTATAGCTGAAAGGGTTTTTTGAAACGATCTATAGAGCATCAATTAGCTGAAATTATGAATTACGACATTTTTAAAGGAGGTAAGATGCTAAGATTTAAATCTGTTAAAATCTTCAAAGGAAATCTTTAATGTTTTATTACGAAATAAGACCAAGAATTATGGCACATTATTTAGTTTTCCATGGCACACTTCTGTTCAGCAGTGATACTTTCCAAAACACGATGGAATGATTATAACAGGCTCAAATGGTTTTTTAAAACTGTGGTATTCTATGCAATGACGTGTTCTTATTGCCAACAACACGTGTCAAAAGCTTAGTACTAGTGTCTGAAGGAAGTGTCCTATCTTTTCTGTAATTCTAGATATTGCTAATAATCTGCTGTTGATTGTAAAGACTTATCAACAGTTTCTAATTTTTAAACGCATTTCGATACCTTGCTACTTAATTGCTCTGCGTGTACTTACGTTTTACTTACCATTAGACAAATTTTGAAAGAAAGATGCCATATTTATCAAATTTTATAATCAAATATCAATGTTATTTCATTTTCGTGCTTCTTATAGATGATGATCAGGATCCTTCCTTTCTTTGTTAACGGGGATAAATAAAGCAAAACTTTGAAAAAAATCATTGTTTCTATTAAACCCAAGATTTTATTATTTAGTATAGCTTAAGATATATTTTGATTTTTAAGCTTTTGTATCTGATACCAAGCGATATTTAAAAAATGTAACGCATGCTAGAATATTTTAGTGCAATCTTGTTTAGTCTAAGAATGAAATGATGGCATATTTCACAAGATAAACCAATTAAAACTTAAAGTCATTTCTTAGAAAGTCAAGTGTCATTCGCAAACTTGGTATCTAAGTTGGACTTTCTGAAACTTGTAATGTTTTCCATCTAAGTAAAAAATTTCAGTTTTGCTTCTGTTGATATCTTTGTTTTCCTATTATTTAACTTCTGACTTCATTCTGATATTTTTCTCTCCACACGAAGCTGTCTGTATGCATAAATTCAGTTTGCAGTTTTTCGATTTAATGAACCTAAACAGACTGCTCAATAAGTTTCAGTAATTTGAATCACTTAATGGGCATGGAAAGAAAAATGCATTTCCAAAGATTCAGACATTTACCTGCCTGGGACCATACGATATGTAATACGCCATCTTTGAGGAAATACAGGAAAATAGTGTGAGAAATTTCTTATTTTTGCTATAATTACTGAATAGGCAAATTGAAGATGACTGTAACTGTAACTATCGAATCGATAAGAGATTGGTTATTACTACAAATATGACATTTTTGTAATAATTGCAAATTATAAAAAGTAAATCTTGCACGACCTACTTGCATTGTAGATTAGCTTAGAAATTATCATAACAATTAAAGTACTTTCCTAATCACCGAACTAGGTGTTAAGTTAATATTTCATACATACTATATAACACAATAATTTTGCGATTAAATATTTATGTGTTAACTAAAAGTGGCATTTTCGCTTGATAAATATCTCTGCCATGTTCATCTTGATTCCGAGCATTTACCTTATTTATATATAAAAAGCTAATTAAAAATTGCTCATAAGTTTATAATTATAAGCACAATTATTACTTCGAAAAGTTCATGTAGAAAAATACTAATTAACTCTGTAAGAAGAAATAGAACGACTAGACACACTGGTAACATTCCGTTCTTGCATGCTTCAAGCACTTGTTTAAACGCTTAAAAGCAATTAGACTATTAAAAAAATAGTAATCATAGAAGATGTAGTAGTATATTGTTAGTAATGCCTCTACCATTAATAAACAGTTGGTTAACTGTTGTAAATAAGCAAACATTATTGACGATTGAAAAGCGCAGGTAACTGTTACCGAAGCGGTTATTTTTTGGTTTTTTACTTTTTAGAATCTCTGATATTCAGAATGTAATTTTCAAGATATTTAGCCTTTGAGGAGATATAAATCGAACACGGGATAAACTAATTAAATTATGTATTAGTCAGAGAAGACTGACAAACTGCATTTTACCGTTTTATTTAATGGCTCTAACTGAGTGACAGTTAAACTTTCCTTGTAATAGGTTAATGTTTGGGTTTTTCTTATTAACTTTCTACCTATACACCTAGTTAAGAAAATTTATCACATCTCGTTCATCATACACTTTTAAATGAAGGTTTTAACATTTATTTTATTTTGTTATTTAAATTACAACGTTGCCGTAAGGACAATAAGCAGTAAAATAAGGTTTAACCCATTTTTTTTTCGAAACTTAAATTAGATATATTTAATATTGATGTTCTAGATTTACAACAATTAATATCGAGACATTTTTATAGTACGTACAAAGTACTCGTACATATTCTTTGTTTTATTTCTAGTAGAAATAAATAGACTTCAATAATATATTGTATAGCATTCACTTCCAATTCAATTAATGCATACCTGTTTCTTTTCTTATAGTTAGTCAGCAGTATACGTATTCTTTGTAATACTTGTTTACAATAATATTAAAATCCTAATACATCTACAAGTAAAAGAAAAGTGTTTGAATATCGAACAAATAGATTATAACTTATTATTTTCAATATAAACCATATCGCTTTCAAAACATTGTATGCAAATTCCAATTCAAACTTCAAACGATCAAAAGACTTTCTTTAAAGAAATCATTCATTGATATTTCTGTTAATTCTTTAACAGTAAAAGCAATTTAAATTGACAAAATAGCGTTCTTATAGAAAAAATGCGAATTCAATCATTTAGATTTCATAAAGTGAGACGTCTTCATGGTTCGACATTTAAAGAAATACTTGAATGATAATTATCAAATGGTCAAGATCTACATCGAATTTTTCCAGATATTTTTCACTCAGAAGACAGAAACGAACCATGAAACCATACGTTATACTTCTCATGATAAGGAATCCACATAAAACCATAGGATACCTCCAAGTTCGTGTTTTATTAAACCAAACTGTTAGAATTAATTATTAAGATGATTAGACCAAAGTAGAATAAAGTAAAATAAAATATATTTAGTTTTAATATGCTTTTAATCGAGCACAAAATAACACACACGACACAGTTTTATATTATGTCAAATTAATTATTTACATACTGTTACCCACTAGATAATTATAAATTTTCTCAACACTCCCCTAAATTTATAATTATTCATTTGAGTAAACAATAAACACAATATTGTCAACGTTTTACAAAAAAATCAAAAAGGAATTATACATTATACATAAATCAAAGAAGTATTATGCGATTCAACAGAAGTTTCAACTCATCAAAAAAACAAACATTAAAATTACAATTCTACAATGCTCATAATTTTATTTACATTTGCTTCAGAATGACTCGGATTGGGTTTAGTAAAAATATCTGCTATTTGCATTTCAGAAGGACAATATTTTATATTAATATTCTTTTCATTTAGATTTTCAGTTACAAACTTAAATCTCGTATCTATATGTTTTGACCTTTTGAAACTGCTATTATTTTTGAGCAATTTAATCTCACTTTGGTTATCAATATTCAAATTCACTGGAACAATTTTATTTGTTAATTCTTTGAACAAAGCTTTCAAAAATAACACTTCCTTCACACACTCGCTGCAATGAACTCACTTTCAGCAGTACTCAGTGACACTAATGGTTGGCGTCGTGTTGCCCATGAAACAGGTTCACCTCCAAACATCGTCAGGTAGCCAGATGTGCTCCTTCGGGTTTCTGGATCGTTTGCATAATCCGCATCACTGTACGCTTCAATGGTGAAAGAGTAATGGTTGGCATAATACCTTATTCCCATACTTTTAGTGCCTTGCAGATATCCAAATATTCATTTTAGTTTCTGAACATCCATCTCTGTGGGTTTGCTCATATTACGTGAGACTATATTGACAGCATAAGCAATATTAGGTCTAGATCTGCTAGCCAGGTACAAGAGGCTGCCAACTGCTACTCTTACTGGGAATCTAACCTCGCTTGTTTTGATCTCTTCTTTTTCATTTTCTATTACTGAAGGTGTTTTGACAGGTTTGCAGAATTCCATGTTGTACTGCTTTAAGATTTTAGTGGTATAATTTGTTTGATGTAAAATAACAGTCCTTTTTCTTTAATATCTGAAATCCTACAAAATTCTCTGGTTTGTCCATTTTCTTGATTTCAAATTCTGATTGCAGTTTATTTAAAAGATCATTAGCTTTATCTTCAGAATCAGAAATGATCAATCCATCATCGACCCATATAGCTAAAAATAGGTCACTTGTTAAATTTTTGAACACTGATTTATCTGTTATCAATTGATTTAATCCATTTTTCTTTAAGAAATCAACTAGTCTTTTATTCCACTGGAATGGTGCCTGTTTGAGCCCATACAAAGATTTTTTTAGTTTACAGACATATCCAAGTTTTTCCTCGTATTCTTCTGGTAGAGAAATATAAAGATCTTCTTCTAAATTCGCATATAAAAAAGCCGTTTTAATGTCAAACTGCTTCATTATCATTTTCTTGGATGCAGCGTAAGCTATTACAAGTCTAAGAGTACTCACAGAGACTACTGGACTGAACGTTTCGTCGTTTCTGTTCACATCCTCTTACAACGAGCCTGGCTTTGTAGTCACCATTTTCCTTTATTTTAAAGCTCCATCTGCTTGACAACAGCTTAGTTTTAACAAGACCTTTTTTAACAAATTCAAAAACTTCATTCTTGTCAAGAGATTGTTTTTCTTCATTTATTGCTTTTATCCACGCTTCTTTCTCTCTTCCTTCAACTGCTTCTTTAAAGCAAAACATATCACCTTTATTGAACTTTTGTTCTTGGGCAAAATTGAGTTGATAGTCTGAGAGCTTGATGGGTGGTTTTATGGTAGTTCTATCTGGCCGTCTTCCCTGTTCTGGTCGAGCTCTTCTTGTAGTGTATTTTCTTCTTGGATTTTCGGTTCATTAATAACTTGGTTCTCTCCCTCATGGTGATCTTGAGTGTCAACGTCAGAATCGCTGTCAGAAAATAAATTTTCATCATAAAGGTAAATTACTTGTTCAGGTTCTGTAGTTTCTTTTTCTTCTACCTTATGAGGTCTAAATATTACATTTCTTGCAATTTCTATAGAGTTAGTGCTTGGACAGTAAATTTTGTAACCCTTTTTATCTTCTTCGTAACCTACAAAAATACCCTTTTTACTCTTGGAATCCCATTTTCTTCTTAATTGTTTAGGTATGTGTACAAAAGCATCTGAGCCAAAAATCTCAAGTCCAGAAAGATCTGGTTTAATACCATACCACATTTCAAAAGGAGTTTTATTAGCTGTATAGTTAGTACTGCTCCTGTTGAGGACATAAACAGCTGTATTCACCGCTTCTGCCCACAACCTTTTGTCAAGGTTTTTAGACATTATCATACTTCGAGCTGATTGAACGATTGTACGATTTTCTCTCTCTATTTTTCCTGCCTGTTCAGGGCAATAGCTTACGGTTGTTTGGTGTCGAATTCCATATGTTTTTAATAACTCTCCTACCTCTTTATTTTTGAATTCTGTCCCGTTATCAGATCTGAAAACTTTTACTGTTTTATTTGTTTGGTTTTGGGCTACAGCAAAAAATTCTTTCAGTTTTTCAGCAGTTTCACTTTTGTGCTTCAAGAAATAGACAATCCTAAACTTACTGTAGTGATCTTTCAAAACCAGAAAGTATTTTGAGCCTCCAACGCTTGGGACTTCCATAGGTCCACAAAGGTCTGCGCTTATTGTATTACAGAGTTCATTGACCTCTGTTGTACTAATTCTGAATGGTTGTCTGCATTGTTTTCCTTGCAAACAATAATCGTAAAAGGCATTTTTATCATCTTTAAATTCAATATTTAATGATTTTAATAAGGATCTTACATGTTGGAAATTCTGATGAGCAAGGCGCTCGTGCCAATCTTGAATGGATCGAATTCCACTTGCATAACCAGCTAATAAATTATTTTCTTCACAATTTTCACGAGTATCTACTTTTATATTTATGAGGAAAAGATTTTTGTTCTTAATTGCCTCAACATAAAGCTTGTCATTCTTTTTAAGATAGATGATGTCTTCCTCGCCTTGTACTGAATATTCTTTTTCCATACACACACCTAGTGAAAACAGATTTAGGTGTAGTTCAGGTACATACAGAACATTTTTTAGCACACTTTCCATTATTTCACCTTTGACGGTTACGATCACCTGTATATCACTTATACCTTTAGCCTGAAGTAGCCTGCCATCTCCAATTTTAACTAAGTTATTGCTTGAAGTGTACGAAGTATAATGTGAAAAGTATTTTATATGATGTCATGTGACTATTACATCCTGAATCTAGGTACCATTTTTCTTCAGTTTCAGTATTAGATAAGTTTTCATTGAACATTGTCATACCTATTAATGCATTTCTATGAGGTGCTTTAGTCCTCTGTTGTGGGAACATTGGCGTTTGTGCAAACTTACTGTTTTTAGTTGGGTGATTTCTTTTATAAGTAGAATATGAATTAGACGATTTATTATAATTAGTATTATTGTTTTTGTTGCGGAAGAAACAATTTTCTGATTTATGATTGTCTTTCCGACAAATGACACAAAATTCCTTTATGGCATACAGAGCCATATTACCGCTATTATTTTGATTTTGTTTTCGTTCGAACATTCGCTTTTCCTCCGCCATTAGCCTGGATGTTAAATTATTTAGATTTTGATTAGCAGAAGGGACACTCTCCCATGCCGATACAAAATGTTGAAAGCGTCTTGGCAGTGAAATAATTATTCTTGCTATTACCATGGCTTCAGAGATGCACTCCCCTGCTTCCTTTATTTTATTAACTAAAGTAGTCAAGTTTGATATATGCGTTGCTATATCTTTCGATTCATCATATTTAAATGAAAAAAACTGACCTTGGAGAATTTGCAGTGACATTTCTGTGCTTTGTTCATATATAGATGTTAATTTTACCCACATTTCACTTGCTTTGTTGCACGTCATTACATGTACCAACAGTGCTTCATCCATTCGTGCGGTTATTATTTGCTGTGCATGACTGTCTTTCTTTTTCCACCTTTTTT